>CABHPQ010175936.1:0-39882 GCA_902168405.1 Peromyscus aztecus | reverse complement strand
ATACCACAGAATTGACTCTGAAGAAACTAATGGTCTAATGAAGAAGCGTGAGCAGGAATTTGAAAGTGTATGCCAGTTGTCAGGTGCCAGGACAATTAAGACACAGGAATTTCAGGAGCCATTTCTACAACTTTCCTTTGATCGTCACGTGACCATGTGTTATGTCCTCATTTCTTAACACAGGAGCAAACTCAACCTTTTTTTTTTTTTTTTTTGGTTTTTCGAGACAGGGTTCCTCTGTGTAGTTTTGGTGCCTGTCCTGGATCTTGCTCTATAGACCAGGCTGGCCTCGAACTCACAGAAATTCGCCTGCCTCTGCCTCCCAAGTGCTGGGGTTAAAGGCGTGTGCCACCGCCGACCAGCCTGAACCTTATTTTTATTAAGGGTGTTTTAGTGAACTATGACTTTTTTTTAAAAAAGCCAAGGCTGAGTACAAGGGAACCACAGATCACCCAGAAGTTTCTAGAGAAATGGTGGAACAAAAAAGAAAATAACTTTCTAGAGAATGCTCCCTCCCTCCACTATCAAGTTTCTGTTCTTGTGGCAAGTTTAATAATTGTTCACTTTAAGAGTAAACTGTTCTTTTGCACTTTCAAATTGTTTGCATTATGTGTATAAATGTATATCCATTGTTGGGTTGATGTGTGCTCTACTTGTGAAAATAGTTTGGATAAAATGTCCCATAAATTTTCCTTGTAAAATAATGAAAGAAATTCCTTCATTCAACAACTCACCTCTCAGGAAGCAGGTCTGAGGAATCAAGTTAACAATGTTAGGTAAAGGAAGGCGTACAATGTGGTCTAATTCAAGTTAGGGAAACCCTGAAATGTAAGCACATTCCAAAGTAGACGTCCTGTTGGATCTTGACTTTTTAAGAGTTTCAGCAAAGCTCCCAGCTCCAGGAACTCTTCAGTCCCTTGGAGTTTGCTCAGGGATACCATGTCACCCCATCATGACTTGATTGGCTGTGGTCACCACCCTGAGCACCACCTTGAACATGTTCTCTCCCCAGTAGCCAAACAGTGTCCAAGGCTCTGATGTGGAAATTGGAGGAATCCATGGACTCTGCTCCAAGGTGACTGTGGTGTTGCTCTGTGAGCACAGAGCTATCCCTTACATCATGTGTGTGTGTGTGTGTGTGAGAGAGAGAGAGAGAGAGAGAGACAGAGAGAGAGAGAGACAGAGAGACAGAGAGAGAGACAGAGAGAGAGACAGAGAGAGAGAGAGAGACAGAGACAGACAGAGAGAGAGAGAGAGAGAGAGAGAGAGAGAGAGAGAGAGAGAGAGAGAGATGAGGGTAACCTGTGTGGTATATGTGCACACATGTGTGACTGTGAACACATGTGGAGGCCAGAAGACAGCACCAAGTATCTGAGATGTGGGCTCCCACTGAATTGTGAGTGAGGCTGGCAGCCAGTGAGCCCCAGAATCCTCGCTTTCCACCCTTTACAGCATTGGGTTTACAGGCACATGTGAAGCCATGTTGGCCTTTTATGTGAGTACTAGAGATTCAAATCCAGGTCCTTCCTCATGTTTGTGCAGCAGCGCTCTGAGCCCCCAAACCATCCCTCCAGGCCCTGTCATCCAATTTATTTTACTTCTTGCTTTGCCAGCCACATCAAATCATCCTCTAATCAAATTCCAACCTCTGATCCATCCATCTCTCTTCACTCACATCTTTCCTGGTTCAACAAGACATTCCCAGTCACTTCTCCACCACAGTGTGATTTATGTCTCTCACTGCCCCTCTTTAGCTATTTGAAGTTGAAGGCCCATCATCATCCTATCTTCCTGAAAATAGTTTTGTGCTTAGGACTGATGCATATAAATTTGGCTCTACCTTGTTCTTCTAAGATTCTGTTTGTGGTCTCAAGTTAGATCCATTTAGGTCCAGTTCATCTGCATCCTTTATTATCGCCATAGTAACCAGTGCAATGTTTAGCACAGTCAATGTTCCTTGTGCTGATAGAAGACACTGAGATCCCTTGGCATACATATTATACTCTTGGTAATGCTACCAACTAACTTTCTGGAAGCCAGTTTACTCCACCACACAGTGCAAGATGCAGACAGACAAACTATTAAGTGGAGGAGCTTCATGAGAGATCTTTACGTCACTGGGAGTGTGTCCTCAAGGGGGACCTTTGAGGTCTGTTTCATCTCTGGGTGTCCTAAATGCAGATGGACAGATTGCTACCAGACTGGAAATGGGGCAGCACCAAAAACTAAGTTTTAATAATAAAATCCTTCCTATTTTCTCCTTTCATTGCAGAGATTTCAATAAAGGGTCCAAACTAAAATCTCACCTCAAAAGTCCACCAGACACACAGAGCTAGAGAGCCCCTAGCATGCATGAAACTCTGGTTTTCATGCCCAAGCACCACAGGCAAGTTAAGGGTGCTGAGCTGCAACCCCAGCAGGTGAGGATAAGAGGATCAGAAGTTCAAAACCATCCTTAACTATACAGTCAGTTACAGGCCAGCCTTGGCTACATGGGACATTGGAGAGATACAGGGAAGGGAGAAAGAAAGGGACAGAGAGAAGATGGCTGACAGGCACAAGGTTATGTTTGGACAGAAAGAATAACTTCCCATGTCCTAGAATATAATAGGACAATTATGGTTAACAAATTAATTGTAAGGCCGGGTGGTGGTGGCACATGCCTTTAATCCCAGCACTCAGGAGGCAGAGCCAGTCAGGTCTCTGTGAGTTCGAGGCCAGCCTGGTCTACAGAGTGAGATCCAGGACAGGCACCAAAACTACACAGAGAAACCCTGTCTCAAAAAAACCAGCCCCCCCCCACACACACACAAAAGAATTAATTTTGTATTTCACAGTAGCTTAGCAGGAAAGATTTTCTCTACACAACAAGGTGATCAGTGTTTGAGGCAATGCATAGGCCAGTTACCATAATCTGATTATTGTACATATTCATACACCCAAACACTGCATTGTGCTCTATAAATATCTCTAACTATTAAGCATCAATCAAAAATGAAAATAAAACCCCATCATTTCCTATCATTCTTAATTCTGCAGTTTGATCCTTATATCTTACCCTGTTGTATAGCAATTTCCTCCGAATTCAAACATTCCACTAAGGACGTTCCTGAAACTTACAAGATCCACAAGGCTCTTCTCCATGTTCAGTGATTGAGAGTACCAGCTGCTCTTCCAGAGGACCCAGATTCAGTTTCCAGCACCCACATGGCAGCTCCCACCTGACTGTAATGTAGCTCCAGAGCATCTGATGCCCTCTTCTGGCCTCCAAGGGCACTACGCTCATATGCTGCAGAAAAGGCACGCAGATCCACAGAGGCAAAATAAATATAAATTTTGAAAAAAGTAAAAGGAAGTGTGACCAGCTTTGGTACTAATTTGCTGAGTGATCCTTGATAAGTCAACCCCAGTTTTTTTAGGGTTCACTTGATTCACATGTCTAGTGAAGGTATTAAATGATGTCATCATTCCCTAATGGGTTCCCAGCCAGAAACAAAAATTGACATGGTACAAGGAAGTAATTCTGTGTTCATACAAATTCATTTTTTTAAAGATTTTAATTCTTATTTTAATTATGTATGTCTATGTTGGGATATGTGCATACAAGTGCATGCCAGAAGAGATGGATCCTTCTGGGACTGGAGTTACAGATGGTTATAAGCAGCCTACTATAGGAACAGAACTCTGGTCCTCTGCAAGAGCAGTATATTCTCTTAACAGCTGAACCATCTCTCCAGCCTATCATATAAGTTACTGTAGCAAAACACCCCAAAGTTAGGTCTTAAAATACCAAAGTAACAGTAGATGGCCATTTCCTTGTGTGGGTTGACTGGATTCAGTGGGGTGATTCTTCTTGTGATGGTTTCAGTCTGAAACACTCCCCCACAGGCTCATGTATTTAAACAAGTGCCCCCCTTGTAGCCCTGTCTCAGGCGGTTGTGGGAACTTTGTAGGGCCTCGCTGATGGATGTAGGCACAGGGAGTGGGCCTTGGGGATTGTATTCTGGACCTGCTCCTTGTCTCCTCTGTTTCCAATCCACAGAATTGTGAAGAAGCAACTGCTCCAGGCTCCCCAGGAACCAATATTGCTGCAGTGCCCTCCCCACCACAACATGGGCCTCCTCCAGGAAGCTGCTTCTGCTAGGTATTCGGCCATAGCAAGAAGAAAGGCTAATTAACACAGAGTTGGGGTTATCAAGATTCTGCAGAATGGTAGCGTTGCACACAAACCTCCCTGGGTTTATCACACCACACACCTCTTCTTTGTTTCTTCTTTTGTCTTGGGGAATTAATATTTCTTCAAACAGAAGGTCTTTGATGGCTTTTCCAGCCTTCAAACATTGATTTCCAGACAGAATGGATTTTTCCAATCTGGATGAGAGGGGAAATAAAAACGGCCAGGGCAGAAAGCCCCCTGGCTGGGAGATTTTTTTTTTTTTTTTTTAGTACTGTAAACTATGTAACAACATAACAGTTTGTCCTTTCCTCTGGCTCCTCAATTGACTGGGTTTTTCTTTCTTTTTGGCTAGCTGGACTCTTTTGTCTTGCATTCCTTCCTGCTGAGAGTCACTCTTACTTTTGTTAGAGGTTTGAGTCCACAATTCAAAGGGGGAAGAGTTGATCCTTCCATTTCTGTGATGGGGTGGGAGGGAATCATGCCTGGAACTGAATTCCCAACCCGCTGAGCACCCCTGACCAAGACACTGGAGCCCCCAGCATCCCAAGTGTGATAGTCAATCTTGATCGTCAACTTGATGGGCTCTGGACTCAACCTAGAGACACAGCTTTGGGTGGGTCTGTGAGGGCATTTCCAGGAAGTTTTAACTGAGGAGGAAGACCCTCCCTCAGAGTGGGTGGGCTCTATCAGCTGCAGCCCAGATGTACAGGTCTAAGGAACACGCAGTGCTACTTGCCTGCCTTTGTAGCTGTTGCTGCTGCTGCAACCACCACAGTCCCTGGTTAACATCAGAACCCAGCTTCTTCAGCCTCCCAGTGGAGACTGAAGACCAGTGGCTGCACGAGTCCTCCAGGCCTTCGGCACTGTGTCGGTACTGCTGAGGCATCCAGCTTCATCGACTGAGCAGCTACAGAGTTCTCAGCCTCTGCAGCTCACACATAGCCGTTGCTGGACTACCCAAACCCTGTCATATGACAAATCTAGTGAATTCCTCTTTTATAGTCTACATGATTCTGTCAGTTCTGCTCCTCTCAAGAACCCTGCCGAACGCACCAAGGAAATTTACTGATCACCAAGGAATCCCAAGGCCAGGCCTCTCACTGGAGTTATCCCTCCACAGTGGTAGGGATGCCTGCAAATTTGTGAATACAAGTCTGTTTCTCCAGGACCTGGCTCATAGTCACCACCACCTGACTGTTCAGTACCAGAGGTTGAGTCCAGGAAGCCCACCGGGGTACTGACGCACACGTGAATGTGGAAATCATCCAGTAAAGATCTTTCCAGAATGAGACAAAGTCTAGAAAGTTTAAGAAGACCAATAACTAAATGGGAGGGTTGAAGTGGCCTTGCTGGAAGTTTTTTGTTGTTGTCGTTGTTTTTCGAGACAGGGTTTCTCTGTGTAGCTTCAGTACCTGTCCTGGATCTTGCTCTGTAGACCAGGCTGGCCTTGAACTCACAGAGATCCACCTGGCTCTGCCTCCCAAGTGCTGGGATTAAAGGTGTGCCCAGCGTGGAAGTTTTTAATAAATGAGAATTTGTGTACATTTATATGATTAGTATATTTATATCATAATAAGTGTGAATATTTCTTCTCTTCAACAAGTCAGTTTCTTTGCCTCTGAAGTTATTCTAGTTCAGATGGCCAGAGATCTCTCCAGAAGTCCTACTTTTCGTATTTGGGGAGGGTTTGTTTTTTATTTTATTGGCCTCATGCATGTTAGACAAGCACTCTACCTCTAAGCTACAGCCACGGCTAGTCTGTGTGTTTCAACTCCAGCTTTAGTATACATTATGTATTTATACTTCCTACACTAAACTCCTTCCTCCTTTTACCTATTTCCACCACACTCTTCCGTCACATTGAAAGAGGTCTATTTTAAACCAGGATGGACTTTGAAGGTGATGGCAGCTCACAGCGTAGAGTTGTCCCACGCAAAACCACAGGATTTGGTAGCTCAGAATCCTCCTCACATGTCTGGGTGAAACTGGGAGATTCCCTTCCTACAGATGCCAAGCAGTTCTTAGGCTTCAGCACTGCGTTTTCCGTTATGGCTGGGATTCGGTTAAAGCCCTTTTTCTCTTTTAACTGATGTCATTTGTGCATGCTGAAGAGGCATTTGGGAAGTGCGCTTATTGTTGCATATTTATCCTCTACCAGGCAATTCTGGTGAATTTTATATTAATTCTAAAGGATGATACATCAATTACCTAGAGTTTCCTATTCGTGTAAGCCCATGTTGGTGGCAATAAGTGTTATCCTATCCAAAGGTTAATACAGTGTTTTCTGTTGTGTGTGTTTGAATGTCCTCACAGTGGAAGTAAGCATTTTTGTTTTATTCGTGATGTTTAATGAAAATGCTTCTTAGTTTTACTACTATAATATAAGATGTGATAAATTCAGTATCCACTGTTTAAAATATCTTTTTTTTTTTCTGGCTTCCTAAATATTTTAAAAGTAAAAGTGCAGGCTATGGTGGAGCCATAGCTCAGTCAGTAAAGTACTTGTCCTGCAAACATAGGGTCCTGAGTTTAATCCCCTTCTGTCAAAAGAAAGGGGTCTATTTTAAACCAGGATGGACTTTGAAGGTGATGGCAGCTCACAGCGTACAGTGGAGGCACACACTTAAGATCCCAGTGCTTAGGAGGCAGAGACAGGCTGACCCCTGGAGCTTGCTGGCCAGCCAGCCTAGATCACTTATCAAGTTCCAGACCAATGAAAGACCCCGTTTCAATCAACAAGATGGATGAGAAGTGACACTTAAGGCTTCCCCTGATCTCCAGACAGGCTCATGCACCCTTGTGTATGCACACCCACATACACACATGCATATGTATAAAAACACATTTACACATTTATAAAAATAAGAATATGCTTAATTATGTCTAATACCCTTCAGTGTCCAATGTAATTAATGTGTAATATTTTATCACCACATCTCATCAACTATAAAATACATCATAATTTCAAAAACGTCACAACATAGAAAATAAAAGGCCCATGAATAACAGACCCTACTATTTTGTGGAGAAATGTACTTTTTATTATTTGAATTTGTTTGGTTCAACTTTACCTTAAGATTTAAATTTCTATCTACAAAGGAGGGTTTTAATTTTTCATTCATGTGTTTAGGTTGTTTGTGTGTGTTTTGGTGATTATGGTATACCCCAGTGTACTTGTAGAGGTCAGAAGACAACTTGTAGAAGTCTGTTCTTTTCTTGCACCAGGCGGGTCCTAGGGAGTGAACTCAAGTGGTCAGACCTGGAGGCGAGTGCCTTTACTTGAGAATCTGTCTCACCAGCCCTACAAATGGATTTATCTTATGGTTCCTTTATAAGTTATGTGTTTATTAGTGTCTCTAGTTTCATGGAATGAATTGGTTAAGCGCTCCCACTTTTTTTTCTTTCTGGGGCATGTTTATATTGCATGGTAATTGTGGTCCCCGGAAAGCTGAAGTAGTACGCTAATATCTCTACAACTTATTTAAAAAACAGTATTTTTTTTCATTTTCATAGGCATTTTTATTTTATTTTAAGAATTTATTTATCTTAATTTCAGGGAGGGGTGTTGCTTGCATGTATGTTTCTGAACTATGTGTGCAGGGCCCATGGAAGCCAGAAGCGGCCATCATAACCTTGGAACGGTAGTTACAGGCCATTGTGAGCCACCATGTGGATGCTGGGAATCAAATCTGGATCCTCTGGAAGAGCAGCCAGTGTGCTTAGTTGCTGAGCCGTCTCTGCAGCCCTTCACAGGCATTTTTATCGAACTCTTCGGATTTTCTATTTCTTGAATCAAACTTGATCCTCTACATTTTCCTAAAATATTATCTTTCCCTTTGAGAGATTTATTTGTCAACAAGGCAATGTACACAATATCTGCTTAATCTTTTTAGCAAATGCCTGTATCCTTCGGTTTATTTACTTTTTTCTTAATTTTATTTGTGTTCTTATATTTATGAAAGATTTGCCCTTTTTTCAAAGATTGTTATTGTATTTACTTTTAGTGTTTTCACACTCTTTGTTAATCTTCTCATCTTGATTTCTTTCTTTCTGCTGCCTGTTTTATTTAAGGTGGAGCTTCCTAACTTCTGTCATTAAGAATAGCGTACTTTTTACATAATAATGTTAACATAATCCACTACTCCAAGCCAACAAATACACTAATGATAAAACCTGGTCAGTCACTCCCGTGCTGATATGTGACATTCTCACTGTCACTGTTTTCAAAAGAAACTTCATCATTTTCTAAATAACCAGATTTGATTTTTAATCAGTATTGGCTTTTTTTTTAAATTGGGGGGGTTGACTAGATGGCTCTGCAGTTAAGTGTTGGGTTCCCAACACTGATATCAGGAGGCTCACAACCGCCTTTAACTTCAGATCCAGGAAATCCAATGCCTCTGGCCTTGGCAGGCATTGTACTAATGTGCACATACCCATAAACACATCATCAAAAACAAATCTTTAAAAGTTGCTGCCAATGGAACTCTGATTTGTGGACTTTATTGCTTTGTTCTGGTTCTTTTTCCCTCTGTGTTGCCTGTCCCTGTCATTCTGTGCTTAGTTTTGCAGAACACTATAGTAGGGAAACTTTGATACGTGTAGTTTTTCACTTATTTTTGTTTTCCAAAAACCTTGGTATGATCAATTTTACTCCTGTTTAATGAATGTATGGCAGATGGATTCTTTATTAGTAAGGAAAAAAACACCTACTGTCCTGGTTAGATTCGATTCTCAATTTGACACAATCCAAAGTCACCTGGCAAGAGAGAGTGTCCACTGAAGAACTGCCTACATCAGACTGGCCTGTAACCACGTCTGTGAAAGATGGTCCTCACCCATGATTAATGTGGGAAGGCTCAGCCTACTCTGAGCAGCACCATCTCTCAACAGGTGATCCTGGACTGTCTTAGAAAGAGGGCTGATCATGAAGCCAACAAGTGGTCTCAGGAGCTAGCCAGTAAGCAGAATTCCTTCGTAGTTCCTGCTTGTGTTCCTGTTCTGACCTTGGCCAATGATGGACTGTGACCTGGCAGTGTACCCTTCTCCTATTCAAGTTGTCTTTGGTCAGGGTGTTTTATCAAAGTACAGAGATCATATTAGAGCACTCTCCAAACTAATTACACCCTTTAACTGCAGTAGACGGTATTCGTTGTGTTTATCTGCAACTATTTGAGAATTGAATACGACATGTCTCACAGACAAGAGCATTTTCCTCTGCTATGCCCTCCCACTTTCACATCTTGACATCATCTTTTCTGTGCTGCAGGTTGAATCCAGGACCTCGTGCATTCAAAGCAGACAGACGCTCTGCCAGCGGCACCCCATCCCCAGCCTTCTCACCTTCTTTTCCTTCTTTGAGTTCATAATGGCTACTGGGAATGCATCGGTTTACATTATTTTCATACTTTCTCCTCTCATTATTATAAGCTATCTCTTACATCTAATATAACCTAGTATGTAGGCAGATGTTTGTAATTACTTGAGAGTATTTTATCTTTAATAAGAGATAAAATTGTTAATGTTTAAAGACAGAAATTATATGCTTAGTTTTCTGTCTTCAAATACTTCCTCACTTCTGTTTTTGAATTTCATTTACTTTTTCCTCTTCTTTGTTGTCAATACTTCATTTTCTTTCATTGCTGGACTTAAATGACACACACACTGTTCTCATTTCATCACTATTTTTAACTTTTCTCTAGAATATTATTATTGCATATTTTTCCAATTATTGGTATTTGGAAGCTCTGAGTCATAAAAAGAATTTATTAGACATTTAATGCTTCAAATTGTCCCCACTTTCCAGTTTTATGTGTAATACTGTGGTTAGACACAACCATTCTTGGTATTTCCTTCCAGTTTTCCAAATGGGTTAGAAAGTTATTGAACTTAATTGCATTCATTCTTCTACACATTTGAAACATTCTCGTCATTACAGGTTTATTTATTATATGTGTACATGCACATGCATGTATACCATAGCACACATGTGAAGGTCAAAGACAACTCTCAGGAGACAGTTCTCTCCTTCTACCATGGGAGTTCCAAAACCTGAACTCCAGTTACTAGGTTTGGTGACCAGTGATTTTTTTGAACTCAGATGATCAAATGGAGCCAGTTACCTGTAGATGTGGGCAGGGCTTTCTAGGCAGTGACAATAAGGAACAGTTTGGCACAAGCAAAGAGAAGGAAGAGAAATAAGGCAGACGACTATGAGATGTGGAGATGGTCTATTCCCAGGCAGCTTGCTAGTGGTGGGTTACACAATAAGAATCCCAATCTCTAAGAACCAGTGATTTGTGGTTTATGTTTCTCCCCCTGGAGGTTTACTAGGTGCTGCCATGGTGGCTTGTCGGTGTTTTGAATCCTAGAGACTGAAGCTACTTCCTAAGCAGTATTTGTTGGAGTCTTTTAGAAAATAGAATACCCTTAAAATTTCTCTTCTTGAGTTTTCTTAGAGAAAGTCATTGGCTGACTTTGAAGACAACAGAAGAGGAGCCTCAGTGGTTACACACACCTTGAAATAGTTTACTTGCAAAATTAGATTGAAAAAGTCACCAAATCCACAAATGTCACTGTCAGGATAGCACATCAGCAGTGGCTGATGAAGATCTGACTTTCAGGGTTATCACAGCACAAAGTTCAAAATGCTCAACTCTAAATAAACCATCCAAAGCATGTAAATAAAAAAAGAAATTCACAGAAAATATATACTAGACAAAAACTTAAATTATCTTAAATATGCCCAAATATAAAAGAAACTAAAGCAAATCAGAAAAGTGACCATAACTGAGCAGAGGTTCTGCAAAGAGAGAGACTGTACAGAAGGGATCCAACAGGAAGTTCACTAGAATGTTCAGCAGCAAATCTGAGAAAACAAGAAAAAGTATCACCAACTTGAAAATGAATACATTAAAATTAATTATCTAGTCTGTGGGATGGAAAGAAAAGATAATGAAGGGAAACTGACAGCCTGTGGGACTCTGTCAAGGATACTATTTCACAGGTTCTGAGAGTCCCCAAAGAACAGCAGCCAGAGAGAGGTAAAACAGACATCTAAAGAAACAGCAGCTGAAAACATCAGACTCACTGAAAGATGTGGATAGTAGCATCAAAGGATTTCCACAAGCTCCAAAGAAGATATGCATAATCAGGTTTGTGTTAGGACGTACTGAAGGAGAAAAGTTTTGAAAAGAGACAAAAGAAAACTCAAAATGCACAAGAATTCTTGGTAAGAATAACATCTATTTTCTCATAAAAAAAATATGGAAGCCAAGAGCTAATGCTGGGGGGGGGGGGTTGGAAATGTGTTACCAAAAGATTTCTGCATCTGGAAAAACTCTCCTTCAAAAATAAAGGAGCGTTAGGAAGAATAAATTCAAGAAGCACGTTGTGTAGTATACTGAGTATAGTCAATAACGTGCATCATATTACTTCAGACTGTGCAGGGGGAAGCTGTGAGCATTTTCAGTCAGTAAAGTACTCACACAGTGTACATGAAGCCCCGGATTCCATAACCAGCGCTACATAGAGCCAGATGTGGTGGGGCACTCCTGCAGTCCCTCACTAGGGAGGCAGAGTCAGGAGGATCAAAAGTTCAAGGTTGTCCCCAACTATATGGAGAGTCTGAAGCCAGCCTGCACTATGTAAGACCCTACCTGAAAGGGAGGAAAAGGAGAGAGGGAGGGAGGGAGGGAGGGAGGGAGAGGGGGAGGGAGGAAGGGAGAGGGGGGAGGAAAGAAAGAAGTTAATGGGAAGAGAAGATTTGTTTCCTTAGCACAATAATAGACAGACAGACAGATAGATAAAGGTGAACATGTGAGCTAATGTTTATTTCCTGCTAATCCACAATGGATATGTGTTTCAAAACACCACTGTGCATGATACATTGCTCATAACACATCTTATACAAAACATGTTTTACCTGATAAATACATACAACCTTACCTTTAAAGAATAATTCACTTTTTCATACAAAGGAGAAATTATTACAGTTAAATAAAAGCTACAGATATTTATTCCCATAGCTTGTCCTTCAAAAAGTGCTGAAAGGGATTCTACCGGCAGAAACGAGGACACCACGGTAGTTCAGTTCAGAGTCAATCTCTGCTAAAAAAGAAATGCATACGGAAATATAAAAGCTAGTGTGATGGTTTAGCTTGTCAAGTTGACGGGCTCAAGACTGAGCTTGGAGACAGGGTCTAGGAGTGTGTGTGTGTGTGTGTGTGTGTGTGTGAGAGAGAGAGAGAGAGAGAGAGAGAGAGAGAGAGAGAGAGAGAGAGCGCCTTTTACATTAGTTTAACCGAAAAAGGAAGACACACCCTAAACATGAGTGGTACCATTCCAGAGACTTGGGTCCTGAACTGAGAGGAGAAAGTGGACTGAGCATCATTGTCCATCTCTCTCTGCTTCCTGACTGTGGATGCGATGTGATCAGCCACCTCACATTCCTGCTGCCTGCCCTTCCTCCCCCGCCATGGACTGCACCCTCCAACTGTGAGCCAGAATAACCCCTTCCTGCCTTAGACTGCCCTCGTCAGGTATTCCACCACAGGGATCAGGAATATGACCGATATAGCAAACACTGTAGCTCTGGCTGTAATTCCTCTATGACCGATATAGCAAACACTGTAGCTTTGGCTGTAATTCCTCTTTTCCTTTCCAGGGGGCTACAAAGATTTCAATGTCCGACTTTGAATAATGGCTAGAGCACCTGAATGAAAGATGAACAAGGATCCAGAGGACTTACACACCACTGCAAACTAACCAGGTCTAACCCATCTATGGAGTGTTCCCCCTCATAACAGGAGAATACATATTCTTTTCATTTATAGGAACATTCAGCAAGATAGACCATATGCTAACACACAAAGCAATTATCAATTAATTTTTAAAGAAATCATAAAAAGAACCTTCTCTGACCATGGTAGAATAAAGCCAGAAATCAGTAACAGGAGATCTCTGAAATGCTCACACAGATGTTAAATAGCAGACTCAAATAACCAATAGCTCAAAGAAAGAACCGTTAGGAAAATCAGAAAATGTAGTGAAATGAGTAAAAATGAAGATGTGACACACACTAAAACAGGGGACTCACAAAAATAATTTTTGGGAAAGAAGGTATTACTGTGAATGCCTCCATTTAAGAAGGGGAGCACTCTGGGCAGCCCAGGAGATGGCTCAGTCTGTAAAGTGTTTATTGCACAAACATGGGTGCTGAGCTTGATCCCTAGCATGCATGTAAATAAGACTTGCACAATAGTGCACATCTGTAGTGTCAGTGCTGAGAACAGAGAGGCAGGAGGATCTCTGGGGCTTGCCATGTTTCAGAAAACTAAGGTGAAGAGAGATTCCTGAAGACACCTGATGTCAACTGTAGCTGAAGTTTTCTCCAATCCTGCCCAGCTCCACGGACCCCACACCTCTGGCCTTGACAGAGAACATGCACCATATGCATGTATACTTGCATACACACATGGACAAATACACACATATCACACACACACACACACACACACACACACACACACACACACACACACTCAGAGAGAGGGAGAGCACTTAGGTTAGATCTAACTCTATACCTTGGAGATTTTTTTAAGAACAAACTAAACCCCACACTAGCAAAAGGATATAAGTAAAAAGACTAAAAGAGAGGTAAATAGAAGAGAAATGAGAAAAAGCAAAGAATCAACACACAAAACATTACTCCTTTAAGAAGTCTTTAAAATTGGCAGTCATTCAGATGGCTCAGCGGGCAAGGGCATTTTGTCACCAAGCCTGATGACCTTGAGTTTGGACCCAGGACTCACATGATGGAATAACAGAATGGACACAGGCTGTCCTCTGACCTCTACACACACACACACACACACACACACACACACACACACACACCATCCACTAAATAAATAAATCATGTCATTTAAAATTGTTAACCCTTGAGTAACAGAAAAGGGGAGAACAAATAGCTAAAATCAAGTACGAATTTGGGTGCATTACTAACAAAGTTACTGAAACTAAATACATTGTGAAAGAATGCTATGAACCAACCAATCACACAAACCGATTATATCGCCCATATGAAATGGACAGATTCCTAAAAATACAGAGATTACCAATGCAAATTAAAAAAGAATTATACAAATCTCAAATTACTATAACCAAAGACCAGTAACAAAAATTAATACTTAAAAAAAACCCCAAGCAGAGAATCGTTATTCTCACAACAGCAGTACCACCATAGCACGGGCGTATGTACCGTGTTCAGCAGGACTCGGAGCTGGGCAAGGTCACTGGTACCTTGTCTCCTCCAGCAGCCTGAACAGTACCCTCAGGACAGTGTCAAGATACATCCTAAATGTTTATGTTCATTCCCATAGACAAACTATTAAAAAAAAAAAACACTGAAAATGAGAAGTACAGCATCAGATGACTTCACAAGTGAATTCAAATAAACATAAAAAACAAATTGGCACTAATCTGACCTAAACTCTTCCAACACATAGAAGATATCTTTTGTCTAACAAACGGTTGTTCCTGATAACCAGACCATACATAGAACTCTTACATTGGGATGATAACTAGATAATCGATTTCACATATGTGTGATTAAATTGCATGTCTATGGAGGCCAGAGGCTGATGTCAGGCATCTTCCTCAACCATGCGACACCTTATGCATTGAGGCAAGGTCACTCATTTGACTTGGAGTTCATTGCTAGTTTAGGTGGCTGGCTTGCTCGTGGAGTCCCATCCCTGCTTCCTACAGGCTGGAATAACAGATAGGCTGCTACCCTTGCCCGGCATTTATGTGGGTGCTGGGATCTAAACTTACTTCTGCACAGCAAACGTTTTAGCTACTAAGTCTATTCCCAGCCCCTAAACAACACAATTTAAAAATGAGCAAAGGACTTAGGCATATATCTTTCCAAATGGCCACCAAAACATACGGAAAAGATTTTCAGTGTTTTCGGTAGTGCTTGTCATGAAGGCACTGCAGGTCAGCGCCACAGTGATATAGATATTGCACTGTCCCTGTGATGCTAGAACCAAAGAGTGGAAACAAAAACAACAGGCTTTGGCAAAGACACGGAGAAATGTGAACTTTTGTACATTGCTGACAGAATATAAAATAGTGCTGCCACTGTGAGCAGAGCTTGGCGGTCCCTCCAAAAGTTAAGTGTAAATAGTTAAGCACTAGCATATGGACTACAGCGACCACGTGACTATTCTACTCCTAAGGAATATTTGAAATACAAAGGAAATACAGTCAGACCTCTATATCCAAGGGCTGTGCAGGTGTGGATTCAACCAACTGTCAATCAAATGTAATCAGGGAAAAAAGGTGTGTGGAATGAACATGGACAGAGGGATTTTTTCCTTGTCATTATTCCCTAAACATACAATATAGCAATTATATACACAGCATTGACAATGTACTGGGTGTTACAGGCGAGCTAGAGATGTTTGAGAATAAGGGAGGATGTGGGCAGGTTATATGCAAATGGCATGCCTTTTTATAAAAGGGGTTTGAACATACTTGGATGGTGATACCCATGGGAGTCTCGAGATCAATTCCCTAAGGATACCAAGGGATGATTATGTGTGTCCCCACATTCTACCTGGATGTTTACAGTAGCCTTGTTTACTAGTAATCAAACGGTATGGTCAATTCTGATATCTACCAATGGTAAGCCAATTGCAGTGTGTACATACCATGGAATATTATTCAGCTATAAAAAGGAAAGAAGTGCTGATAAATGCTACAACCCAAATGAATATCAAACAATTTATGCAGGGGCTACTGGGATGGCTCTGTGGTAAAGTGCTTGCCGCACAAGCATGAGGATCTGAGTTCAGATCCTCAGAACCCGTGTAAAGCTAGATGCTGTAGCACTTATCAGTAACCTCAGCTTTCCTATGGGGAACTGGAAGGCAGAGACAGGAGAATTCGTGGGAGCTACTGAACCAGAGAGCCTGGTTAGCACAGCAGTGAACGACAAAGAGACTCTGTCTCAAACAAGGTGGGAAGTGAAGACCGAGCCTGAGGTTGTCCTCTCACCTCCATACTCATGGCCATGCATGTGCACAACTGAATTTACACACATGAACACAAACACACACACGAACACCAACACACACACACATAAACACACACACACACACACACACACACACACACACACGACAGATTAACAGCAAATTATGGAACATTCTAGAAGCCAGACTAAAAAGGCCACACAATTTGTGATTCTTATTTGAATGATCCAGAGATAGACAAATCCATTGGGACAGAGAAGCAGACTAGTGATCTGATTGCCAGGAGTGGTGCAGGGATGTGGATATTAAAATAAACAGGTGGAAGATTTCCTTCTGAGGTGAGGGGACGGGTTTTTATGACCTCAGATTACAGCAGTGAATTTTGAGACTCTACAGCAGAGATGTAAGAAAAGAAACATAAATTGGACTGAATAAAAATGAAAAAAAAAAGTTTGTCCAAGGACGTGGGTGGTTCGAAGGCAGCCAATGAGAGATAGCCTGGGCACAGCACTGAAGACAGCAAGTGTCACCAGACTGTGTCACCGCGGGGGACAGAGTGCTGTGTGAATTTCACCTGGTTTCTTAAAAACATATGCACAGAGGCTGGGGGATGGCTCAGTCTGTAAAGTGCTTGCTTTGCTCACACAAGGACCTGAATTCATTCCCAAGAACCCACGTTATAAAAGAAACATCTTGGAATCTCAAAACTGGGAAGAAGACAGGAGGATCCCTGGGGCTTGCTGGCAAGCGGGGCAAGTGCCAAGCCTTTGAAAGATGCTGTCTCGAAAAACATGAAGGATAGCACCTGAGGACCAAGACTAAAGCCTGTCCCATGTGCTTCGCATGCATGTCACACATGTGCACATGTATGCCTCCATACACAAATATATTTACATATACACTTTTTAAAAATAGTCAGGGGGAGGGAGGTTGGAGAGATGGCTCAGTGGTTAGGAGTCCTGACTGCTCATCTAGAGGACCCAGGTTCAATTCCCAGCACCTGCATGGTGACTCACAACCATCTGTAACTCCAGGTCCACTAGATCCATAGCCCTCTTCTGGTCTCTCTTGTACTGCGTGTATATGATTCACAGACATAAATACAGGCAAAACACCATACATACAATAAAATAAAATTTTTAAGTAGTTTAAAGGTCAAAGTCCTAATAAAAAAGCTCTTGCCTCAAAGGATAAGAGAATTATTCTAGAGCCAAATATAAGTGACCATGGCCCAGGAACACAGACGTAGGTTACCCCAGATTCCAATGGCAAGGTAGTTTCATGAAGAATTTATAGTAGCAAAAAGAAAGTAATATAAATACATTGGTGGGAGTTTCAGGTAGATGGGCTACAACGAGGGAAGGAAATTCCTGACAGAGGCCTCAGGTGTTATCCAACGGCATTCCTAACTTTGAGGTTGGTAGAAGCTAGTGTGGTCTTATTAGCCCAGGCCATGACGTTTGTGAAGCTCCTCCATTTTAGCTGAATGTTGATAATTCCCAGAACTACAGTAATTTGGTTTCCAGACCTACAGTAACTTGTTTATGTAGACTCTTGCCTTTCCATGCTCATAGCTGATGCGGAGATAGTCTGACCACAATGGGCTTCTCATCAACGCCACAGCATAGAATCTCCCCTGTTCTCAGAAAGCCATAGAGGGGACTCTGCCACGTGGGCCTGAACTCTCCTCAGAGCCTACCCCCTGCTGCTGTCTTCCTGTCTGTCTATGGTGCTATAACTCCTCTAATGACTCTCTTACCTCAAAGGAACAATCCCCCCAAAACCATGCCCACCTTGTGGTAGATTGCACAATAGAGCCCTCAGAAGTCTCGGGCAGCTGCTTACTTGGTACCCAGCTGGCGGTGTCTGGGGAGGCTTATACAGTGTGACTATATGTCACTACTGGTGGGCTTTGAAGTTTCAAAAGACTTCACTTTTCAATGAGTTCCATTGGCTTCCTATTTGTGGTTCAATAGGTAAGCTCACACCTGATGTTCCAGCTGCCTGCCACCTGCCACCTGCCACCTGCCACTCCCCCATCATGAACTCAAACCCTCTAGAGCCATAAGCCCCAGATTAAAAAAAAAAAAAAAAAAAAACTCTTCCCTTGATAAGAGCAGGTTATTTGTGGGTCACAACCCCTTTGGGGGTTGCATATCAGATATTTATATTAGTATTCATAACAGCAGTTATGGTATTCAAAACTACAGTTATGGTCTAGCAATGAAATAACTTTATGGTTGGAGGTCACCACACAAGAGGAACTGTATTAAAGAGTCACAGCATTGGGAAGGTTGAGAACCACTGCTCTCTCTATAAGCTGCCTTGATCATGGCATTTTGTCTCGACAATAGAAAATTAACTAACACACACCCCTTGAACTCCAAACCCCAAGCCTTCCAAGTGTGTTAAGTTGATATACCAAAATGGTTTCATGTGGTCGTCACAAGGAAATGCTAGTGCCACTGAGTGGCACTCTTCCCATCACAGCCAGTCAAGCACAGAGAGAAATGAACACGTGTGTTCAGTCACGTGCCTGCGTGTGCTCAGCTCAATTTCTCCATTTTCATATAGGTCAGGTTCACCTACCTGGGGAATAGCACCACCCACGGTGGACTGTGTCTTCTCACACCAGCTAACTTAATTAATCAATCCCCAGAAATATACCCATACACCAACTCAGTATAAAGAGTCCGTCAATGAGACTGTTCCCCCTGATTCTAGGTTGTGTCAAATCAACAAGTCTAACTAATCATCTCACTAAAGGTCCTTGGGATTACACTGGACCACCTAACTGATGAAGAACAATCTCCCCATCTTCCAAAATCTTCACTCACATCCACCAAGACCCTTTACCACATAAGGAAACGTTCACAGACTGCGTGTATGAAAGGTGAACACCTCGGGTGAACTATTATTCTGGGTACTATAGAGCTAAAGATGCAAATGTGGGCTTTTCTTCATATGGAGGGGCTTTAAAGCACAGAAGCAGAGCAAGAACTCCCAGCAGCACCTTCTTTAAAAAATACATAACCTTTGTATTGTTTTATGCCACACAGGAATATTCAACCTTTTGACACTGCAACACCATGCAGGACATTGTTAATTTACAGAGTTCATTCTGGTGAACAGCATGCAATCAAAATACAAACAAGAAAAAGCAAAACAATTTTCACATTTTAAGTATGTTTACAGTTTTGTGTTGGGCTGCATTCATAACTACCCTGAGCACATACAGCTCATGGCCACAGGTTAGATGCACCTGCATGAATATAAGAATAACATTCGTGAGCTACACACTTTTATTTGCCATAATTCCGTATTTGCGTTCATCAAGTTTGCTACTTTCTGTCTTCAGTAAGGTTTAAATTCTTTAGTTTTTTTTTTTAAGATTTATTTACTTTTACTTTATGTGTATGAGTGTTTGCCTGCATGTTTAAATGTGCACTGCACACATGCTGGGTCCTCTTAGAGGCCAGAAGAGACCATCAGATGCCCTGAAACTGGAATTGCAAACAGTTGTGAGCTGCCATGTGGGCACTGGGAACCGAACTCAGTCCTCTGCAAGAACAGCAAGCATTCTTAATTGACGAGCCATCTCTCCAGCTTCTCCTTATTATTTTTCAAAATCACCTGTGTGTGTGTGTGTGTGTGTGTGTGTGTGTGTGTGTGTCCATACGTGCGTGTGCATATTGCCACGGTGTGCAGATGGAGGTCAGAGACCCACTTGTGAGAAGCAGTTCCACTCCTTCTACAGTGCTGGACCCAGGGATCGAACTCAGGTCTTCAAGCTCAGCAGCAAGCTCCTTTACCTACTGTGCCATCTTACTGGTCTGGTAGGAAAGTTTTCAACAGCATGCTTGCTTTCTTTATTAGCCTCCTTAGCAACACTTCAGGCTACTCTTTGCAGGGTTTTGATGCTCTTTTGTGGATATCAAGTCTTCACACTCCCCGTGAGAATTCCAAGAAGTTTCTTGAGGTTTGATTCTACACGACTGGGTACCTATCTTCTTAATGTGCCCTGTACTGACTTTCCCCTGGTTTCTAATGTTAAAATTAGAAAAGACATATCCAGACTTAATGGCTGGCCAGCAGATGAGGTGCTGTTCTTTTTACCCCCACTTGATGGCTGCTTTGGTCTTGGTGAAATCCTTCCATATTATACAGCGAGTGGGTAGGACGCCATCTCCAGTGCCGTGGCTCATGGGGACTCTGAAATGATGAAGTACCACCAAATTAACTCCAGCATGCCATGCTCTTGGGCTACCAGTCCCTCCTACCTGCAGAACGTTCCTCACCCAGTTGACGGCTTCCATGCACTAATAGGCACATCCATCATCCTTATTTCCTTCCCCCGCTCTGCTGTTTTATTGGAGTTTCATTGTCTCGGGGGACATGAAAGGGGAAGTTACTGGGTGGGAGGGGCAGGCAACCACACTGTGAGTATCTCACAGGAGAGACACGGGCTGGGTGTAGCTGGTGGGCTCCGCTCATGATTGTTCACAGCAGCTGTGAGGGCCAATGCCTGTGTGGTCAAGGCTGTTAAATGCTTTGAATCTCACCTCTGTGTAAAGACACTTCCTCCAGGAGCTCCAGCTCACTGTGTTTTCATTGGCAAAGCCTATGTTGGCCCCTAACTGTAGTTCCCATTCTAGTTTTATAGATCTTGTAATCCTATGGCCACTCCCACTGATTCTGGTAGTTCAGCTGCTGCCATCCTGGTTGCTGCTGTGGTTCCTTAATTCCCCCAAACACTAATTAAGAAACTCTCGTGTGCCAGGTACTGTGCTGTTTCTATAGATTTCCATCTTTTCCCTGTCCTCATAGTTGGAGCTGGGGAACCTTCTAGAAATGCTATTCATAAATCCTTTTAAACCAGAAAATAATCATGTTTTTCCAATGAAAATTATGAGCAGACTGGTTTGGAAAAATAAGGATTAAAAAAAAAAATCTCATGGGATCGATGAGATGGCTCAGTAGGTAAAGGATCTTGTCACCAAGCCTGATGATCTGGGTTCAATTCCCAGAACCCACATGATGAAAGAGAGAACCAAGTCCTGTAAGTTGTCCTCTGAGCTCAACACAAAGCATGCATGGCACACATGTGCATGAGCACACACACAAATAAACAAGTATGATTTTAAAAGCACATTACACTACAAGGGAGACAGACAGCTGAGGCTCACATTCTTGTTTCGAGACTGGTCTTTGAAGATCCAGTGGGATTCATTTAGCCCCTAAAGAAAGGTCTCAGTTTCTATGTGTACAGTGACTAGTTTGTACCAGATTCTTTCAAGGTTCCTTTTAGTCATGAAATTCTATGTTCGTCAGATAAATGTTCTTCACATTAAAGTGAGTGTCTCGGAAGCCATTTTTTATCAGTGTTTATCAATTCAGTAGTCTGATTCCCCTGACCCTCTTTATACCATTCCTAATAAGAAAAGTACCAGCCATGTGTGCAGCACATGGGGTCTGTCCAGGGGCCGTGAAAGATACATAAATTACATGAGTGAAAGACGCAAAACACATGTTGACACGTCTCCAGTCCACATGTACTTTTTGGTTACGGTTTAATGGTGCTTAATTTTAAGGGTTATTCAGAAAGCTGTTTAAGGTACTTCTATAGAAATGTCTTTTAGATGGGACTCAAAAGGTCCTTGAATGTAAACAAGTGGAACTGGAACTGCCTGCATGTCCTTGAGGGAGGTAGCACAGTAGGGGGAGGAGGAAGAAATCTCAAGTCTGCAATAGAGCTGGGCATCTCACACCTTCTAGCATCTAGAAACAGTCATGGCAAAGCAAAATAAAGGAATGTGCACATGGAGGGGGGGGCTGCAGCCTCACCTATGAACCCATTATGGGAGGACACAGCAGGTCCATCTGCTTCAACCATCAGCCCCCATTTGGGGCTCCCTCTTGAGTCCTGCATATGCTGGCCACACAAGTGTAAGTTCATACCCTTCCTGCCCGCTGCCTTCAGAGTGTCTGCTCATTCCAGAGACCTGCTAGAGCCTCACTTCCTCTAGGAAACCCTCCCACCCCTTTCCATATGGATGGACCACTCCTCCATCCATGCCCTTCATCTCTCCTTCTGGCGCTACATCCATTGGCCCTTCTGCGTGTGAAACAGCATTTGTTTCTCATAACGAGTAACCATTACTAAGGAGGGATGGAGTCGTAAATGCGCTTTTGTGATCTGTGGAATTGCTGGTGTCTGACATGTTTGCTAATGAATCTTTGAGTCAATTAATGAATGTCTGTTGACACCCAATGTCAAATTCAATTGGATCTTTGACCTTGAAGGTTCTACAGAAGCAGCCAGAATCAATGCTCTGTTTTGGAACAGGAACCTTAGCTTTGTGACTTTTCCATCATGGAAAACATGCGTTGTTTTGCTTGAATGAAAAACCTGTACTTGGTCAAGGAAAACCATGTGACCTGCTATGGCAGTCCGCACCATCAGCACTCTGGGGAGTTTGTGTGTATGTGTGGGCCCATGTGTGCTTACTCATGTCGGACAAGAGAATGACCTCAGCTATGTCTTAGGAAACACCCCCTTGTGTTTTTTAGGCAAAGTCTCTCCTTGGCCTGGAGCTCTCTAGCTAGGCTAGGCTTTCCAGCAGGTCATCCAGCCTCTCAGATCCACCTGTCTCTGCCTCCTCAGCAATGGGATTATAAGCATATCTCCACACCAGTTTATCTTTACATAGATTCTGGGGATCAAACTCAGGTCCCCCACTTTACTGAATAAGCCATCTCCCAAGCTCCCCCTTCTCTCTGGGAGAGTTTATAAAGAAGAAACACATGATGTTGCTCTCAAACTGCTTGCTTACTGCCTAAGTTAGAAAGAAAGCTCATGCCGGGCAGTGGTGGCGCACACCTTTAATCCCAGCACTTGGGAGGCAAAGGCAGGCAGATCTCTGTGAGTTCGAGGCCAGCCTGGGCTACAGTGTGAATTTCAGGAAAGGCACCGAAACTACGCAGAGAAACCCTGTGTCAAAAAATTAAAAAAAAAAAAAAAACAAAGAAAGCTCATAACACATGTGTCTATGCATACACATGAACATGCAGCACACACAAGTTTGTATACACACACACACACACACACACACACACACAAAGACCACACTGCCTTTTGGATATTTAAGCAGTCCTTGACTGATTTTTCAACTTCAGTATGGTGTGAAAGCAGTCTATACCCAGTGAGAACCAAACTCCTGAATTTTAAGTCCGGGGCAATTAAACCCTTTTCTCCCCTGTGCAACTTTGTCTCCAGCATTTGTCACAACAACGGAACCAAGCTCTCGTAAGCTACGAGGTCGGAGTGAAGAAACGACTCCACCCGAGGCTAATTTGCTGAACAGTGAGTGTAACTGAGGTCACTTACAGAAGCTCAGGTGGCTTATGTGGCTGTATCACTGAGGACAGTATCTCCCCCAACCCTGTCACCCTACAGCAACCAGTAACTGCCTGAAGATTTCCCCCAAAGTGTGAACCCTCTCCCCACATTTCCCCCAGCACTGATCTGGGTGTGTACTCAGTAAACACCATGATATATTTAACGTGTGATGAGTTTGTCAGGATATAATTCCATGCTCCATCAAGGAGCAGCCATGCTGTTAAAGTAAAATACTGTATTTAAATTAAACTCATTCGTTTCTTTTAACTAAGTGAATTAGAAAGTGTGCATCATATTTCTATAAGAAGATGTTATTCAAAAGCATTTTCCCCTCTGCTAGGCACCTTTGGTCTGGAGCCATAATCAGGAAACTCTTGAAGGACCAAACATCAAAATATCCAAAAGTACATACTCCCATGGAAAGTGGACAGATATCCACAGAAGTCATAAACCTTATCCAGTACTCCAATTGATAGATTTAATGTCAACCACCATGAGTACCTGCAGTGTTCTTCACTTTTGTTTTGTGTTTTGTGTTTTGTGTGTGTGTGTGTGTGTGTGTGTGTGTGTGTGTGTGTGTGTGTGGTGGAGAAGGGTGAATGTACCCACGTGAATGTGCAGAGGCCAGAGGAAGACATCAGGTGTCCTGCCCCATCATATTCCTTGAGACAGGGTATCTCATTCAAGTCTGGAAGTAGGTGGACAGCCAGAAAGCCCCAGTGACCCTCCTCTCCTCCACCATCCACAGAGCTGAGGTTACAGGGGAGTGCTCATGCATGCCCAGCTTTTCACGTGGATGCTAGCCACTGGGTCGTTTCCAGGTCCCCTTCTTTCAGTTTTGGCAAAATTTTCCTTCCATGGTTGGAAGGAAGTTTCAAAAGGTGTTGCTATCTCCACAAATGGATAGGGCTATTTAGAAGTGGCTCAAGGTAGGGGCTGTGAACGCAAATGTCTGTAAAAGCCAGGCAGGCTGCAGAAGTGAGCAAGACAGGCCATGGTACTCTCTGAATACAGGTATGCTCTCCTCCAATATTAAACGGGAATTTTCTTTCCTCCTCAAAGAAATGTGTTCTCTCCTCTTTTTTTGAAACTGATGATATTCTTGGCCATGCTCTCAGTTTTCTGCTTTTCCTATAAAAAGAATTTTTAGCCTGCTCTTAACTCAATTTAAGAATTAAAAAAAAACCAGTACAGACAAAATGATAAATTGCAGCTGACACTTGCCTCAGTGTTGGGGTTCAGCAGGAAGTTATGGGACTGCACAGAACCAGGGAACACAGGACTCACTCACAGAAGCAGTCCGACTCAGTTCCAGGCTGCTGCTGCCAAGTGGTAATACCGGGGGCTTGCTGAGGCCAGATCTCAGTTTTCAAGAGAAGCCAGAAATTTGTATATTTATATGAAATCTTCTAATTTTCAAATGTTGCCAACTAATTCAAAAATATTTTTAAGACCTAGTATGAGCCAGAATTCTGTGATCCAAGCAAAACACGTCTACAGGCGAGGTCTGGCTCATGAGCCACCAATTTGCAATCATTGGTCCCGAACTAGACATTATGTGCCTCAAAGGAAAAGGGAAAAAGCAAAAGAAAAGGAAATTAATGTTTTTGAACACTTACTCTATGCCTGGAACTTGGTCTCTCCTCTCATTTAATCATCCCAGCAGCTTAGGAAATATTGTTGGCCTCATTTTTACTGAAGAAACAATTGGATTTGAGTTCAATGACTTGCTCAAAACAACTCAACTAGAGACTTTCAAACTGGGGGGAAGTTGCCTACTTCCTGTCCCCTAAATACATCTTCATCTGTGGGTTTCCTGTTCTCACTGCTTTGGACATTTTACCCAATTGTCTTGTGTTCAGGTCCTTTTCTGTTCACCCATTCCCCCAACCTCCTCAA
This sequence comes from Peromyscus aztecus, assembly GCA_902168405.1. NCBI lineage: Eukaryota > Metazoa > Chordata > Mammalia > Rodentia > Cricetidae > Peromyscus > Peromyscus aztecus. The sequence continues at coordinate 14,366 of CABHPQ010175936.1, read as the reverse complement.
CTTCGTGGGTGCTCATTCCCTACATACACTCTTGGTGATCTACCTTGGCCATGTCTTTGCTGTGTGTCTCAGAGTTGTCAGGGACCAGAATCAGTGCTTTATAGAGTCAGCACTGAACAGGACTTTCACTTACTGTGGAAATGATACATGATAATTTGAAGACCACCACTTGGTTGTATGTGCAGCTGGTGGCTTATCCCCTCGCCCCTCCTTCTAGCCCTTTTCTGTGTGGGTTTTTTTTTCCTGTTCTTGGTCCCCTTCTCTTGACTGGTGTGTACTAGCTCTTTGTTAATGATGCTGAGAAAAGGACCCATGGGGAGGAAGAGATGGGCCACACAGTCAAGTCCTTGGCATACAAGTGTAGAGTCCTAAGTTCAGTTCCCAGAACCTGCATAAAAAGTTAAGCGTGGTGATATGTGTTTGTTTTCTCTATGCTAGGGAGGTAAAAACAGGAAGAACACTGGGACTCACTGGCCAGCCACCATAGCCTCATTGGCAAGCCTCAGGTCCCAGTGAGAGACTTTGTTAAATCAAACAAGGTGGATTGCTCCTGAAGAATGACATCCAAGACTAACCTCTAACCTCCATATGCACAGGCATGTGCACATATGCATTCTTACACACACACACACACACACAGAGAGAGAGAGAGAGAGAGAGAGAGAGAGAGAGAGAGAGGCAGAGACAGAGAGAGACAGAGACAGAGAGAGACAGAGAGAAAGAATGTGCACTAGTCAGGGACCTACCCCTCATTGCCCAGTTTCTTTCTCATCACCTACTATCCCAAGAGCCCCTATCCTTTCTTTCTTAACCACAATGACATTATATTTGTCCAGACATGACTGTCCCCATTTAAACCAAAATGAACAGCTTGTTGTGATTTACACCTAAATACCCCCCAGAAGAGCCCATGCATTAAAAGTGTAGTCGTTGGCCTATGGGGCTACTAGGAGATGGTCATGCCTTTCAGAGCTGAGGACTAGAGAGAAGAAGCGAGGTCATTGGGCCAGGTGCTATTGAAGGAAACATGGGGACCTTCCTTCCTCTTTCTCCTGTGTGTATGCAGATGTGTATATACACAGGTATGTGTCCGTTAACTTGTGGGCAGTGCACAAGTATATATGTATCTGTTCATACAAAAGCTAGAGGACAGTCTCAGCTGTTCTTTTTCAGGAACCACTCACCTTGTTTTTTTGAGACAGAATCTCTCTCTAGCCTGGAACTCACTGAGCAGAACAGGCTGGCTGGCTAGTGAACACCCGGGATCCTCTGGTCTCCACCCCTCTGGCACTGGGTTACAAGGACATTCTTCCACACGCAGCTTTTTCTTGTGGTTTCGGGGCTTGAACTCAGATCTTTATGTCTCTGCGTGAAGTTTATTTTCTGAGCTGTTTCCTTAGTCCCAATACTTCCTCTTTTTTTTTTTTTAACTTCCTATGTACCATAAGTTGAAAAACACTCCTCGCTAGAGGCCCAAAATTAACAGTCAAAATTAACCTACCATAGGCTGAAACTAAAAAGCTAAAGGTGTCTTTCTCTCTGTTGACTTTCTTGGGAGTTTTATCACAGGGACAGGAAGTTGCTGAACACTCCACCTTCTTCTCCATACTAGGCTTCCATCAACTGAGGTCTGCCCAGAAGACTACAGCAGTCACTACAGCAGGTACAGTGTGGGAAGGGATGCAGTCATAACAGAACGTCGTGTGCTCCTGAAGCCACAGAGCACCTTCATGTCACTTACCATGTTTGCCATTTATAACACGACATCATTAACCAGGAGACATTATTTTGCACCCATTTCGCTGATGAAGTTATGAGCACAGAGGCTATGAGGCTTCCCACAGTCAGGTGGCAGCGCTGAGCTCCTTGAAGTGGGACCTTGGGATGTCTGTGTCCTTTTCCACAGTAAATTTTTACTCTTCTGACTTGAAAAACGTCTACCTCTCCACGGTATAAAACTGGGGAAAGTATTGCGGAAGGAAGGGAACGGCAATGTTCTTAAGCTTCCGGCTTGAGGAACCCAGGACCGGTCCCTGGGTAGTCTCGTCTCCCTTCGCCCGGGTTGTTTCTGTGAGGGAACAGAAGCATAACTGGGCACAGTACTGTGTGTTGCCTGTGCACTCATTACGTTAATAGCATTTACTTTGTCATCAAACAGTCATTTAAACATGGTTTTCCAAATACCGAACATTCCACCCAAACCAAGAGACTTCCCCTATTTTGACATGTGAATGTTTTCCATAGTTTTACAAATAAAACTCATGGTAAGATAAACATCTTTAAGGCTGAAATTTGAGTTAGATCTGTGACGAGACTGAGTGTGTTCAAGTCAGCACAGCTGTAGAGGAGTCTATATCTCTGCACAGGATAAGCGGGGACACACCTCACCTAGGCTGTACTGTGTATATGGGATGGATAGAGGAGCATCTTCCAGGAAGAATGTGGGCATCTCATGAGTGCTGGATGCCGGGGATCCAGGGAGCAACAACAGTTAAGAGAGCCATTCTCTGGAAAACTGGTTCTTTTTCCACTGCCCCTGTCGAATTCAGGAGACTGCCATTGTTGTCCACATTGGTCTGCTGTGCTTTACCTCCTTGGGTTCAATCCCAGCCTCTGGGTAGCAGCCAGGATGAGCTACCTAAGGTTGTGCCTCTGCCTTTATTGGATTCTTATAGCCTTCTAGAAAAAGCCATAAGTGCCAGAAAAGACAGAACCAGCAGCAAGGTCTGGACCATTGCAAGAACTCAGGAGATCTCCTTCGTATCTACATGCCCCTATCCCTTACTCTCTAGACCAGGTACCCACCAGCTATGACACATTCTGCCAGGCAATAGATGCCCATGTGTGCAGTGATGACAGGCTCACCATGAAAGCCACCAACTGCTCTTTGACTGGATTTGAGGCCAGCTCCACAGGAAAGAATCCATGCCTGATACTGTAAGGCCAGTCAAATCCCTTGGCAGGAGAGATCACAGGTCCGATGGGGGAATTGAATACCTTGGTTTAAAATAAATAAGTTCTGAATTATTTTCTGCCTCCATAAACCTGGAGTTTCCCTAAGTACACTGCCCTATTCTCTTGCTCCAAACTCTAACAGCTTCCAGCACATGGCTCTCCTTTGGAAAGGGGGGTTTTATTGAGTACTAGATGAGCTGATTTCTTATGTTTAGAAATCACTCAGGACCCAAACCCATAATCAAGCCAATCTCCAAAGGAAACGCTGATCAGAGAATGTCACAAACTTCCACGGCTTAAGCCAGAGTTGTCATCAAAATTTAGAAAATGTATCACAAATAGAGTTTGAAAACCATCACCCTTTTATTCGAGGATGTGCATGAAATCCCCCACCCCTCCCCTGTTGTTGATTTTTTTTTTTCAGCTTCGAAAGGGGCCACCCAAGTTCTAAAGATGCTGCCAGCAGAGTTCGATCAGTTCTGGTTTAGGGCGGCTCATGGCAATCAGCTCAACAGGACCCTCCTCAAGCTGGTTGTATTTCTACTCCTCAAATGGAAGACAAAACAGAGAGTGAGCAGACTACCCAAAGAGGCTCCGAATGGCAAGTCAGGAGCAGGTGACAACTGAGAAGGGCATGTGTCCTCCTCCCGTGTGCTGTTGAACCCTCCCGGTGAACCCTCACACAAGCTGGGAGGCGGCAGCAGCGGGGCAGACCTTCCTGGACCTGTAAAGTGCAGCCAAGAACTTCACAACGTGGAACATCCATGTGGGCTCTGGAACTAGTGAGGTCAGGTCAGAGGCTGCCTGCAGGCTCCTGTCACTCACTTGACAGGTCCTGGTCTTGGGGGTGGCTGTCTCTTTTTCCTTACCTCTGAATTTCCTTTCTAAACAGGGAGAACCCTAGCTCTCCTTGACTCTCCTACCGCAAGGAACAATCAGAGCAGACATCTCCAGCTGATGGAAAGCAATGACAGCAGGCATTCTGGAAGCTTGTGCGGCAGACCTCGCTCCAACAGAGCCCTTGCAGGGTGAAATGTTCCCCTGGGGTCGTCTGTGTCACCGCTGCTGAGAGTCTTTCCAGAAAGGTCTGAATGGATGCTGTGTCTCCAATGATACCTTTGTCCAAACCAAGTTATCTTCATTGTCTTCTCTCCCTTGCCGAATTCAAACCCTGCAGTACATCTCCATCCCCTGGACAAAGAAGCAGTCACTTTAGACTGGCCCATGAGCATTGTGCTCCTGCCCTGTGAGGCCGAAGTCCTCCTCACACCTTCCAGCAGGGACAGCACAGTACTCTCTCCTTGTTTGTGTTCTGTTGCTGGGAGCTCTGAACCTTCACACGAGTGAGTGCTTTCTTCCTTCCTTCAAATCTCCTAGAACCTACTTCTACACCTTCCTTCAGGTGTCCTTGGAGTAGACAGAGTCTTCTTAAGCTCTGCACACTCTCACACCCTGGGGCACTGCTCCATCTCTCCAGCACATGTTAAGCTGACAGTGACTACACAAGTGTTTGTCCATGTGACCCTCAACTCTCTGGTTTTTAACAATTTCTTTAAAGGTCACAACTAAAGCTTAGAGACCAAGCAGAGACCCACAAAACACAGACCAAGTGCTCAGAGGACATAGCGACCTGTGTCCATGTGAGTCAGCCCATGAGAGTGGGCATGGACTGCAGTACCCTGGCCAGTTCTGAGACCTGCGGAAGCTCTTCAAATGCCATGAGCTTCCTGTGATGGTTAATGCTGATTATCAGCGCCGCAGGCTCCAGAATCACGGAGGAGACAAAGCCTGGGCATGTCTGTGAGGGAATTTCTAGGCTAACTGAGGTGACAACGCCCACTCTAAATGTGGGCAGCACATCCCACGGGCTGGGGACCTGGGTTGAATAGAAAGGAGAAAGTGAGTTGATTCCCAGCATCCATCTCTCTCTGCTTCCTGCCTTCAGCTGCTTCGTGTTTTTTGTCTTCAAGCCTTCCTCACCATGATGGACTGGACTTTCAAACTGTGAGCCAGAGCACTCTTTCTTCCCTAGGGTACTCTTGTCCTCTACTTCCCACAGCAGTGAGAAAAGTAACAATCAGCTACCCGTTATAAAATAAAGAGATGAACAAGATCATCTCAAACAGCCTTCAAAGTCCACAAACCACTAACTATGTGAGGTGGACGGAAGGCTTTCTGCTGAGACAAACGGACTTTGGAATGGCTTACTGGCCCACTGAAGACCTGCTTTCACACCAAATGTTGACCAGGCATCCAGCAAGTCCAACGGCCTTTTCAGCCACCCTTTCCCTCCCCAGCCCCTGCAGTTATAATGAGATCCACACCCTCGTCAGGTGCTGAAGTCATTTGACCTTTGGCCTATCTCACCAGCCTGCCGCACATGGGAGGCAGCCAGGACTTCACACACGTGTTCCCTCTTACCTAATCTTTCCAGAGGAAACACAGCATTATAAAATTTAGAGGGAGGCAGGAAGGGAGAAGAAAGGGATTGGAGAGAACAGAACTTGAAAAATAGTTTCCCAACCAAGAAAAGAATATCACAAGCTATGGGTCATTAAACCAAATACTCAATGTGAGTTCAGAGGGCTGTTTTCACGAATGTCTGGAGTGTAGCGGTTACAACACACAGCCTCCGGTCCTATCCAAACATAAATACAAGGTTTATAAGTGAAGCATATTTGTCAGGCACCAAAACGGTGGTAATTAAATTCATGGGGTATGTAGGCATTACAGAAATCAAACCCCCCAGCAGCAGAGGCCTTCTCAAGGACGCCATCATCACCAGTACAGCAATTACTCACAGGCCCATGGAATGCACAGGAATGTCCGAGAGGCCTCCTCAGACTTGTCTAGCATCGGGCAAGCAAGCACCATAATTACACTTTATAACTGGGGCCAACCCTAAAAACATATGAACACAGGGAGATGTCTCAACTCTTTGTGCCCTCTGAGGTGAATCTGTATGCAAGGGCTTGCCACCTTAGAGGGAAAAGACAGTCTTCATAGACCTGAAGTTTAACAGAAAGGAGCGAGGTGGGTGTCCACAAGACAAAGGTAAAGTTCTGTTGAATTTAAAGGAAAATTGGACCAAAGTTCTAAAGGAGATGGGCCAGAGATGTAGCTCAGTTGGGAGGATACTTTCCTAGCAAGCAGGAAGCCCTGATTTCCAGCCACAGCTCCAGTACTATGCAAAATTGGGTCGAGAGGTGCACATCTGTCATCTCATCACTCGGGAAGTGGAACAGGAGAAACAGGGGTTCAAGACCGTCTTCAACTATAGACTGAGTTCAAGGACAGGCTGGGCCACATGTGACCCTTCCTCCAGGGAGAAAAGAATTGTAAAGGAGAGAAAAGCATGTTTACCCCCTAGAGGTGCAAATTAAATTAATTAGTATAATTAGGTAAGAGGGGGAGGTCAAATTCCATCATCACAGAATATAGGAGCATCCATCACTAATGTAAAGGTGTTCTCAATTGAATGCTACAAATTTTGCAGTGTTTTAATTCCATGGCTTCTCCTGATTCTGGTGCTATCGGAGGAGTAAGCAAAGCAGGGGTTATTAAGATCTCATGGAGGGGCTGGAGAGATGGCTAAGAAGTTAAGAGAGATGGCCGCTCTTGCAGAGGGCTGGAGTTCAGTTCCTAGCACCCACATAGCGTGACTCACTCTGTAATTCCAACTTCAGGAGATCCAGCTCCCCTTCTGGCCTCCATGAGCATATACACAAACACAAACAAATAAGGACAAAATAAGGACTGTCTTAAGGAAACCTTAATTGCAACATCAGTAAAGTGGTATCAGGAGAGATGGAGTGATTTTCCCAAGTGCACACAGCTGTGCACTGTGGCCCTGGAAGCATGAGTCCCCTGAGACCTCATCAAACACCCAGCTCACTCTCCCTGCTCACCTCCTGGGTCAGAGGCATAGTGATTTATTCCTTGCTTCTGTGAGCTCTTGGCTAGAAAAAGTTAATACATTTATATGGGATTTGGATTCAGGACAATTTTTTTTTCTTTTTTAGCACCAAGCCAAGCAGCCTGAAAAAGCACTTTCACCCACTTAATCTGATTTGAATCTCAAAATTCGAAAATCTTCCCATAAAAAGAAATCATTCTAAACTCTTTTCCAGCATCATGTGTAAGCTGTCCAAAATCCCCAAATGCTGATGCAGTGAGCCTGCTATAATGAAGTGACCAGTGACTCCATCTTTAAGACAATTCCAATATGGGAGCCTTGTGTCTGAAATGCACAGTTCTGTTTCTCACTCTCTGTGGTACCTTAGGTAAATGACTTAACCTTTGAAAGCCTCCACTTCCTCATCCAGGAAATGGAACAGTGCTTGCCTATCATTGCAGAGTAGGTAATTATCGTTTGCTGGTCCTTTCCTTACTCTCATTGTCCCCAAATTCCATTTGTTGAAACAATGTGTTCAGCCACGAGGGTGGGTGTAACACCTGTAATCCTAGCACTCTGGAGACTGGGGCTGTGGAATTATTGGAGGCCAGCCTGGGCTACATAATAAAACCTTGATGAAAAGAGAAGGGAGGTAGGGGGAGAGAAAAAGAAAGGGAAGAGAATGGAAGGAGAGAGGGGAGGAGAGGACCTATGAGCCAAAATATTACTATACATATATATATATATATATAATACTATAATATATTATATAATATGTAAGTGTTAAAATATTGAGTGTGTGTGTCAACTCATGTGCTCAAAAACCATTTGACTACTGCATTCTTGATTCTGATTTACAATCTCTGATATTATTCATTTATTCATTCACTCATTCTCAACTACGTATGCACAGTTACTGTTCTGGGCACTGGTCATACAGTTCTGAAAGCAGCAGACAAAGCCTTGATCATCCTAGAGCTTTCCCTTAACTAACTACACCAAGTCCTGACTTCACTGATGTTTCTGCACATGGATGAGAGACTGATAGCAAGTTCACGGTCAACCCAAGAAGACTCACCTGTGACTTGGCCTCATGGGAAGTTATTTGACCCATTCATTCATTTCCATGAGTGGCAAAGCAGATTCCCAGGAGGAGGGCTCCCTGGGACATACAATGCTGTGAAGCCTCAGGCTGATGAGATAACCTAGTTTGCAAAGTGCTTGTCGTGCAAGAAGCATGAGGACCTGTATTCAGAGCCCCTCATCCTTATAAAAAAGTTGGGCTTGGAGGTACACGCCTGTACTCCCAGCATTTGATAGGCAGAGACAAGAGGATCCCTGGGTCTCCCTGTCAGCCAGTCTAGACAAATCTCTGAGCTCCAGGTTCAGGGAGAGACCCTGTCTCAACCAACAAGGTGAAGAGAAATTGAGAAAGCTGTCAGGCACTGACCTCTGGCCTACATACACACACACACACACACACACACACACACACACACACACACACACACTATGAACCTCTGCCTACAGGCTTCTTTGTAACTATTACTGTAACCTGATGCTTTGTCCTGGAGGATGCTGATCCAGTTACTAGAGACAATGGAAGCATAGTCTTGTCCAGTCCCATGTGGCATCCTCACCGGCCACACTGCGGAGAACACTTAGATGAACAGACTTCTCGACAGCTTGCCCAAAAGTTGAGTCTATCCCAGAAAGCTTGGCTCCAACTCCACCTCATGACTTTTTCTAGCTGACGGATATGTTTCCAGCACAAGAGAGGTGTTGACAACTTTTGTCATCTCTGGGGACTTAGACCTTGGCCAATATTCTGCCCCTTCCCTCTCTGAGACAGGATTCATTTCTCAGTGCCCATTAATATAAAACAAAACAAAAGGCCAGCTGGGTCTCCCAGTGTTGAACAGCTTCCCACTCTCTTCTTGGTCTTCCACAGGCATCAGGTTCTAGACTGGAATCCCTGGAGACTGGTACCAAGCAGATTGCGGGAATAATAAAAAGCATTTGTATGAGGGCTGGGGAGATGGCTCTTTTGGTGACCTGCTTGCCGGACAACCATGAGGACCTCTGTTTAGATCTCCAGCACCCTTGTAAAAAACCAGGTATGGTAGCATATGCTTATGAATGCCAGTGCTAGGGAGGCAGAGACAGGCAGATCCCTGGAGCCACTGGGCAGCAGCCTAGCCGCATCAGAGAGCTGCAAGTCAGTGAGAAACCCAGGCTCCAAGAAACATGGTGGACAGCTCCTGAGAGGGAAGGGCAGCTGAGGCTGTCCCCTGACTGCTACATAATCGTACACACACACACACACACACACACACACACACAAGACGAGCATTTTCACGGCTGCGAGAGGGGGCCCATGTTTTCTTTGGACTTTCCCTCTCAGCCCCTCCTCAGAATCAACCTCCAGTCTGGAAAGGAATGCAGAGGACAGAAGGATGACTCAGAAGATGGTGGCCCAGTCATCTGCTTCCCATTGTGGACTGCATTTTTCACATGTTACTGGGTGAAGTTAGCAACTGCTAGAAATAGAACAGAGAGATAAAGGGGCGAGGAGGGGGAGGATCTCATTTTCTCTAGAGAAATCTGCCTTGATTCGGGACTTCGGTGTTACAGGGAAAGTCATTCGGCTTTGAACAGCTCTTTCTGACTCACATGTTGGCAAAGAATGTGCCGAGCAGCTAGCCATCCCTCCCCCAGCCTGAAGCTGCTCTGCTGAAATCTGAACTCGTTCAGTCGGCCTTGCTGACTTGTGAAAGAGATCTCTCTATATTCATTCGGGCTCACACATGTCACATGATCCCAATACATTCCAAACGCTAGGCTACAAGATTACTACTTAACCAAGGACAAACCAACAGGAATTTTAATCAAGACAATATCCAATAATGAATAAAGATGGAATGCTTTTGGAGGAGATCCAGGATACACATTTGGGAATTTTTAATCTTGCTCGTCTTTGAATCTGGCAGAAATATTTTAAACTTTTCTGACCATGCCGTTGCAGGCTGGATCCAGAAACCAACTCTAACTCTATCTAAGGTATTGAAGTATTTCATCTGCGCAGACATCAAATTTTCCAAATCCAGGCCAGTAATTGATACCAGATTAACTCAAATATGAATCAGCAGCCAGTTCCTTTAAGTGCAATGTTTAAGATGAATTATTTTACGATAGGAAAGATAAAAAGCATCAAGATGATAGCGATCAGAACCTGATAGGAACGGTTGTGTCTCAGGGTTTCTTTCCTTTGCTGCTGTGTTCAGACCCAGCTTATCTGTGATGGTTCATCTGATTACTTAATTAAGCCAAACTCAGGTTTTGGAGGCCAAGTACTGAAAGGTGTTTGCAAGTTTCCTGGGCCAGGAGTGGTGGCAGCGCCTGTAAGCCCAGGATTTTGGAGGCTGAAGGAAAAGAATCAAAGCCTGGGACATAGTGAGACTCAGTCTCAGAAACAACAAGAACTTCTGAATTGACACTGGATATACAGCATTCTTTTTAATAATAATAATTATATTATAGCCAGGCTGGAGAGATGGTTCCATGGGTAAAGTGCTTGCTGAGGATCCGAACTTGAATCCCTTGCATCGATTAAAAATCCAGGGGTAGCAGTAGGTATCTGAAAGCCCAGCCCTGGGGAGGTGGGGCTCTGAAAGCCAGCCCTGGGGAGGCAGCACCAGGAGGCTCCCTGGAGCTTGCTGGCCAGCCAGTCCAGCCAATTGACAAGCTCCAGGTCAGTGAGATACTGTTTCAAAAGAAATAAAATAATAATAATAATAGTAATAATAATAAAATGATAGAGAGAGATTGAAGAAGACACCTAACATTGACCTTTGGTCTCCATAAACACATGCACACATATACACACACATACAGACACACACGTTTTGAAATAGTCCCTATAATAAGCTGTAGCCTACCTCAAAAATGACTTCACTATTATTTTCATTGTTTTGAAGAGAATTGTGAGGGTAAGAAGGCCACAGTGAGTTTTGAAGATTTTAGTCTCTCACTGAGCGGAGCTTTCCCACACACACACACCATCCCAACCTCCGTCCTGGAACGGAAGCATGGGTTTCCTTCCACGTGGCCACTCTGAAGGAGACCAAGCTGAGCAGTTCCAGCTACTCCCACTGAGGGAGGAGAATTAGTACTTGAGTCCAACCGTTCAAGGTTAGTCTGGGTAACGTAGTGAGACCGGAGCCCAAAAACAAATAAATAAACAAATAAGAGAAAGAGAAGTAGGAGGAGAAGGAGGAAGAAGGGGCTGGGGAAAGATGGAGGAAGGGAAAGAAAGGGCAGGGGAGTGAGGGGAGAAGGGAAGGTGGAGGAAGGGGGAGAGAGAGGAAGGAAGGGATGGGGAAGGAAGAGGAGACAGGAGGGGAGGAGAGAGAGGAAGGGGGAGGAAAGGGGAGAAAGAGGGAGGAGGGAAGGGATGGGGAAGGGAGGGGAGACAGTAGGGGAAGAGAGGGGCAGGAGAGAGGAGGGGGGAGGGAAAGAAAGCTTATGTTGGAGGAAAGATGCTGGAGGCAGGCCCAATTAAACAGCACTCAGGAAAGGCATCTTGGAGACCGCACTGGATCAAAGGCTGCAATGCCCTTGTCTTCACACACCTACTAAAGCCGCAGGTCTGCTGGGGAGTGAAATCCTAGCTCTCTGGCCATGCCAGGACTCTAAATTGATACATCATCTTGTGGCACTGAAATGATGATCTTGCATGAGTCCAAGTGCCGGTGCACAGTTTCAGTGGGGGTGGGGGGGGGTGACAGCAGTCACCACGTAAGGTCACTCAAGACTAAGGAATGAAGATTAGGGGGAAAATGGCCCTACGGCAATCTCTACTTCCCAACTGAAGGGAAGAACACAACTGAGCTTTCAGCCCGGGACCCTCTGCCTCTCCCTCACCCTGACCTCCAAAGGCTGGGTGCCAATCTTAGGGCAGGTTCTCAGGGCACACCCTGAGCAAGCCTCTGGCTTGGTTGTGACGCAGAGCTGAGAAAGTATTTGGAGGATTTGTGGCTGTTGTTTGGGGGGCTATTTGTTTATTTTAGACAAGGTCTCACTATGTGGTCCTGGCTGGCCTGAAATTTTCTGTGTTGACCAGGCTGACCTCAAACTCAGAGGGATCCGCCTGCCTCTGCCTCCCAAGTGCTGCCATTAACGGTGTACGCCACCATGACTGGTTGAGGAAGTATTTTAGAAACCATCCTGGTGAGTAAGTGACCAGTGTCTGGGTTATTTCCTCTCCACTATACTTATTTTCAGAAGAGGGACTTCTTTGCTGTTATTCAGATTCTCTTAAATATTGCAGATTTTGTCTGAGTACTGACCACGCAGTCCAGACAGAACCCAGTGTCGGACATGGGCGTCAAGAAGCAGAGTCACCGTGAGCCGTAGAAGCAGCTCGTCACAGGAAGGGATTTTACAGGGTTCCCCAAGAACAGAGGCAGATAATAGAGTTATATATGTTTTAAGAGGTAAACGCATCACGTGTGCACAATATAAAGCAGAGGGTTCCTAACGACTGAGAAAGGATTAAAAAAAAAAGCTATTTGGTAGTAGCCCAGTGAACTCTGGCTGAACTTCGGGGTTTGGCAGGCCCTGGTGTGGACAGTCTAGGATGAGACATTAGGGTTTGCATCTGAGAAGCTGACATCAAGCAGACAGCAAGACATGATATCTTATTTTCCTGAGCCATGCTGACACAAATTGAACTCCCCTTATTATTTTCTTATGCCAGTAAAGTTGCGCTAGGAATTTCAGCATTTTGCGTGCAGATGTGGAAGGGGCCGGGTTTGGGTTTAATTTAAATAATTGGCAGATTGTTTAGTAGCACTCCAAAGACAGGGAGCGGTCTTCAGCTGAGTTCAATTTGATGAGCTGAGGCTTCTGATCTTCTCAAGGTAAAAACTGAAGCATTTGAGAAGGCAAGTGCGCCAAGGTCCAGCTGCGGCTGCCACAGCTGGCTTTGTTAACTGAAGAGAAGGCAAAGAGGCCCCACGGCCCCCTCTAATTTGCTTGACTTTTCACCTACTCTTGCCCCTCCCCTGTGTGTGTGGGGATGTGTGTGCACATGTGTTCATATGTGCATGCAACTATGCAAGTGTGTCTATGGAGACCACAGGCTAACTTTGAGTGTCATTTCTCAGGTGCGTTTTACCTTAATTTATGAGTTATTTTCTTTACAATTCTGTGTGCCTTTCTGTGGCCCCTTTACCTTGCTTTTTGAGGTAGGGTCTCTCACTAGGACCTGGGGTTGGCCGACTCAGCTAGACTGGCTGGCCATCAAACCTGCCTGTCTCTGCCTCCCCAGCACTGGGATCACAAATGCACATCCCAACACCCCAGCTGTTTACTCGGGTCCTGGAGGTCCAACTCAGAAATTCATGCCTACAAAGCAAGCACTCTGAGGCCGACTCAGCCATCTCAGCCCCTGTTTCTTCACTTTAAGGAAAATGAATCACCATAGGAAGGGTTGGATGTGCCAGGGAGTGACGGACAAACCCACGAAAGCATGGTAAGTTAAACATCAGATGTAATGAGGCCCGACTTGTTATAAAATACGCATTCCCTCACTGCCTGTAGTATCATTTGCCTTCAGAGTTTTTTCAAGCCCTTGCAATTATGTGTGTGTGCTGTTTATGAAGCCCTCTTCCCCAACTGTGTTTACTTGCCTGGCTTTTCTAAAGATTGTATGTGAGCTCCCTGGAGCCCAGGCGTAGATGTGTGATTGTATGCCCATTAAATCCCAGCCAACTGCCTTCATCTTCCAGAGGAGGATTTGTTTGCCCCGCAAGGCCCCACATACTAAACAATACAGGGGAATGTTTCTTGGAAGAAAGTAAGATGTCAGTGTACATTACAACCCCCAGGGGGGAATGCAGAACATTCATAAAGGACGAAAGAACCATACTTTATAATGAAATGTACCTCATATAATTTATGGCCCAATACTCAGAGATGAGTTTTTCTCTGGGACTTTGGGTCAGTATGTGAGGTAGAAGATTGTGTATGATCCTATAAAATTCTTAATAATGATCTGGAAGAAGCAGGAATGTTCTTCACTTTGGACAATGACCAAAAGTGGTTTGTATTGACCTCTGAGAGCTCCCAGAGGGGATGAGAAGTCCCCTCCCTCCACTCTGGTGAGCCTCCTGGATGTGGTGGTGGCCTTAGCTCAGACACAGAGAACCTTCCCATCCTCCACTAGAGGAGGGGAGGGCAGGGCATGCACAAAGAGGTGAATGAGAGATGAGAGGCTCCCTCTGGGAAAGTGCTGGCCATGTAAACACCAGAGCCTGACCTGAGGACAATCCACAGAATCCAGGGAAGTCAAGGTGACCACACACGAAAGACGGTACACAAACACCCTTACAGAAGCAAAGGAAAGGGGCTCCGTTTTAGCTCACAGTTCAAGGGCGTGGCAGAGAAGTCAAGACAGCAGGAGCTTTGGGCAGCTGGTCATGTCACATCCACACAGTCAGGAAGCAGAGAGCAA
>CABHPQ010175935.1:24708-41730 GCA_902168405.1 Peromyscus aztecus | reverse complement strand
ATGGGAGAGTTTGGATGGAATAAAGGGAAAGGTGGAATGATGTAATTATGCTATAATCTCAAAAATAAAAGAAATAATAAAACAAAGGTTTGGAGAGTTGGTGGCTCAGTTAATTGTGGTTTATAGACTTCTCAGAGGGCCCTAAAGTTTACTATTCACCCCAGATTATTTGTTCCATATGAGAACAACCCCTTGGTCCTCTTTGTGTGAGCAAGGCATGCTAATGTAATGGTTAACTACTGTAGTGATCATGTACATTAGACTACAGTTGAGTTTTAATGCAGACAAAGCCTTTGCTTGCTTCACATCCAGTTAATTTATGCAATGATTGTCCCATCCCTGTGTCCTAATCACAGGAGCTTTTGGAGGCAAGATGAAGCTACAGAGGGATTCTTGTTTTGGATTTGAAGAGGTACAACATCATGGTGTGAGGACCACATGCATGAGATTGAAGGTGGGGTTGAGGATGCAGGAGTCACTTCACCAGCCAGCAAGAAACTGGAGACCTCAAATAAGTACCACAAAGATTTGCTTTCTGCTGGTAACCCGAATAATCTGAGAAGAGGACTCCGAGCTCCAGGTGAAGGTTGTCTGGGCTGAGATCTCAGACTCAGTTTAGTGAGACCTGAGTTGAGAATCTTGTTTTGTTATGGTCTAACACAGAATTGCAAGGAATGTGCCTTGTTTCAAACCATTCAAGTCTTTGTATTGTCAGATATAGCCAGACAGACCTCATGCAACAGAACGTTACATGTCAGTCAATGCTGAATGCCAGATTTCCACAGTATGTATGAACCATTGCTGTAGAGAATGAAGAGAGGCAACATGTGAGTGGTAAAGGAGAGGACTTAGAAGAAGCAGGGGAATAGAGGGAACTGTCTCTGAATTTTAATCTATCAGCTTCTCTACAAATATTTTCTTTTACTCAGTGAGGCCTTTTGATGCTTCTTCAGAAACTTTCTGTCATCTACAACTACTGAGTTCATAATGCATTCCCATCACCCTATACATTCTTGCATTTTATTTGTTTGAATATACATTTGCTTATAACCTAACCCAATTTTTCCTGTCTTTGAGGGCAGGATCAGCATGTGATTAACTCTTTTATTCTTATATGAATTACAGATTACATTCTTTCATATTTGCTGTCAAACCAAGCCCACATTCGAAGCTGATGGGGAAGATAGGCAGCAGTGCTCTCTGCAAAGAGGCAACAGTTTTTGATTCATTTTAAAGATATGCTTGCAGAACAGTATCATTGTATGGGTATCATTGTGATGTTTTCATATGTGATTATCATTGTACTTTGCTCATATTCACTGGTTCCCTTTTTGTATCTCAGACACTTCTTTCTAATATATACATATAAACACACATACATATATACATATGCCAGGCGGTGGTGATACTTGTCTTTAATCCTGGCATTTGGGAAGCAGGTAGGTCTCTGAGTTCGAGGCTAGCCTAGTCTACATAGTGAGTTTCAGGACAGCTACGCAGAAAACTCTTTGTGTAACACACACACACACACACACACACACACACACACACACACACACACACATCCAACAAAAGTAAACAAGAAAAAAATCATATATGTGTATATATTTTGCATATATCAAGTGAAAGAGAAAATGTGATTTTTGTCTTTCTGAACTTGTCTTATTTTCTAACATGATAATTTCCAATTACAACCATTTCCCTAAAAATAACATAATTATGTTCTTTGTGGCTGAAGAAAACTCCTTTGTGGTGCTGGAGAGATGGCTTAGCAGTTACAGGCATATACTGCTTTGCAGAGAATCTGATTTAGTTCTCAGCTCCAATGTTGTATGGCTCACTGGCCTGTTACTCCAGCTCCTAGGGAATCTGTCACCGCAGGGTTCAGTGGTCATCTGTACTCATGTACTCAAACCCACCCTCTGACTCATGCATGTGCATACACACACACACACACACACACACACACACACACACACATCTAAACAACACACTAGCTATCAAAAACTCAATAATGCATATATGCTGTAGTAGCAAGGGCAAGTAGCAAGTATCTGGAAACTCACAGAAAGAATTTGAAAAGTATAATTGTGGATTAAAAAGAGCTTAATTGGGAAAGAAACTCATGGGTAAACATTGCCTAGTCATACTTAGACAATATTCCTGTCTGTTGCTCATTTGTCTGCTTGGAAGGGAAATAGGTAGGTATGTAGAAACACATAAGGAATGACACAGGAAAAAGAATTGCAAACAACTCCTATCAACAGAACTCTGCTGAGATTTCTATAGACATTGGCTAGCTTGTTACAGAATCCCCATGGATTAGGTGTAACAGTGTCCTGTTTGAGATGACAAAATTGAGGTACAGTGCAGGGCAGTCATTTGTTACATGGCAAATGTGAGAGCATTTGAACCCACTCAAAGTTTACAATATGCAGTTAGAAGATTTTGGCATGCAATGCAGCATAAATATTCAAAATATAAAATTTCCTAATAATTATATTGAGCATGCTCCATATTCCATTCTGGTTGTATGTCTTAATTCTTCATACATACATTATCTTTGAAACTGCTCAGGTTCAGATGAACTTTTAACATTGTAAATAAGCCATCTCAAACCACTTGATATACTGTTTACTATTCATATGAAATTCCATAACCATTTTCACTTATTTCAAATTTCAATATTGATTGTTACTTTCATTCAGGAAGAAATAAGCAAACATCTCAGTTATTACTTATCAAATTTGTGAATATAATAATATGGAATCCTCTTATTGTTTTTATAAGATTATTTACATTATTTCTATAAAACTGAGGCTTTCAGCACGGTATTGTCATATGGGAATACAGTGTAATTTGATTATATTCTCTCTTTATCTGTTCTTATCCCTTTTGCTGGTGTACTAGTCACACTTTGCTAAAATACACAGCCTTATGCTCCTTCTTATGTTTTCATATGCTTCTAAAAATGATTCCACAAGGGAAAGAAAACATGTGGTGTACATCTTTCTGGGCTTGGCTTAATTCACTTAGTATATTGTTTTTATGAAGTGTCATCCTAATGTAATTCTTCCTTTCACGACTTTGGCCCCTTAAGGGAATTTTCTTGGTTGATCCCTCAGTTTTCTCACTCCATTTTCACAAGACATTTCAACAGCTCTTGCCTTTCAGAAACGTTTACTAGGGAAGGGACCCACTTTGGGCTGAGTGCATCACATATAAATATGTATGTATCATTGCAGGACACTCAGCTGAAAATATTGAAGTTTGAATTCAATATGTCAACTTTCCAGAACACCACAACTTCTTCCATCATTTTCCTGCTCACTGGTGTGCCCGGGCTGGAAGCCTTCCACTCCTGGATCTCCATCCCCTTCTGCTTTCTCTACGCAACTGCCCTCTCAGGGAACAGCCTGATTCTCTTCGCCATTATCACTCAGCCCAGCCTCCACGAGCCCATGTATTATTTCCTCTCCATGCTGTCCACCACTGACCTCGGGCTGTCCATATCCACCCTGGCCACCATGTTGGGGATATTCTGGTTCAATGCCAGAGAGATCAGCTTCAATGCCTGCTTGTCCCAGATGTTCTTCATTCAGCTCTTCACTGTCATGGAATCCTCAGTGCTCTTGGCCATGGCTTTTGATCATTATGTGGCCATCTCCAATCCCCTTAGATATGCTTCTGTCTTAACTGATGTTAAAATAGTAGTGATTGGAGTAGCAATCATTACTCGGGGAACCCTGATCCAGACTCCCCTGGCAGTGCTCCTGAAAAGATTGTCCTACTGCAGCAGCCATGTGCTCCACCACTCCTACTGCTTCCACCCCGATATCATGAAGCTCTCATGCACAGACACCAGGATCAACAGTGCAGTTGGACTCACTGCCCTGATCTCCACTGCTGGTGTGGACTCTGTCTTCATCATTCTTTCCTATGTCTTGGTCATTAGAACTGTCCTCAGCATTGCTTCCCCAGAAGGGAGGAAGAAAACCTTCAGCATGTGTATCTCCCATATTGGGGCCGTGGCTGTGTTCTATATTCTGTTTTTAATGATGGCACTTCGAACTTTTCTCATGTGCTGCTCATAGACACTGGAGTATACACATGCATGGGGACCAACGTGGCAGGCAACTCCAGTGCCTCAGCCTATCTCAATGTGAGCGTGGCTGAGCAACACCTCCAACTTCAATTTCTTCACCACAGTAACAGTGGAGACCCAGAGATCTCACCAGAGGACAATATGAAAGTACAAACCTGTTCCCATCACATCCACTGGTTACCAGCCGGCATATTTTACCTCTACCACAGTGCTCATTCAGACCACCCATGCATCCAAGCAGGTGCCTCAAAAGACGCCACTGGCAAGATGCAGACTAGCCTTGAAGAAGTCACGAAGACCACCAAGACTATCACTGGCTGCTTTCACGGCTCAGTCTGTCCTTTGTCCACCGATTTGGGAAACGAGCTCCCCCATATGTCCATATTCTGCTTGCCAGTGCCTACCTGATGATCCCTCCTGTCATGAACCCCATCATCTACAGTGTGAATACCAAGCAAATCACAAGGCCTTGTTGAAAATTCTTCATTCCAGCTTGTCAAAGAGCTAGATAGTCATTTCACACATGGTTTCTATTCTTTGTCACTCTGTGGATGAGGAAAGTGACCTTTAAGAAGGTTACAATGTTCAGAGCTATGCTTGGGTTGCGAGTTACCAAAGTGATAGGTTTTATTTGCAAGAAAGATTGTATGATCCAAGAGAGACTAAAGTAAACTGCAGATTTTCAAATATTTCAGTGTTCCCTGAAATATCATGATAGTAGTGCCATTTCCTGATTTAGAATAAAAGACTTCAATAACATTGATACCCAAGTCTCAATAAAGATTTCCAATGTGGATTTATCCCTTCTTTTTTTTAATTACAATGTCTGTTACATGGATAGTATATAATTATTTTAGAAGTTTTACAAATCAAGGCAATTTTTAATCTATGCAATTTATATCCTCATGAGAATTTGAGTGATTAGTATACATACATACAAATGTTCATATTCATATAAAGGTGAACAGGTAAAAGCAAAACACTAGGCAAGGCAGATGCTGAGAAGGCAGTGTTGAATTTCACTGGAGGAGATTATGTAAATTTAATGAAGATGTTTAAAGATGAGTCATAAAACTGTATAACTTCACTGTGGAAAGTGGTGAAAGATTGAAGTAGAGTGGACAGTAAAGTTCACCACCAGGAAAGGTACAATAATCTAAAGGAATAATTAGACTAATTTTGTTATACTGTTGAGACTGTGAGGCATGCTTTAGAATTAAGAGGAAGTTGAAACAGATTATAGAAGTCATTAGCTTATTCAGTTTGTATACAGGAAATAAACCCAAGAGATATGTTTATTTCTCTTTTTAAATTTCTTTACTGTTGAGTACTTGGAAAATTAATTAAAGACATCTGCAATTGATACTTGCTGGGAAAGAGAAAATCAGTTTTGCCAATGGAGTGTCACTGGGTATATAACTATACTCTTCTCCTCCATAGATCTCTGAACCCTGATCAGTGGGTTTTGATGAAGACATCAAAGTCCCATTTAGGACTGACTAGTCCAAAGTCTCCTACCCTATGCTACTATCCATTTGTGGATCTCTGTGTTATTACCATTTACAACATTAGGAATCCTCTCTGGCATTGGCTGAGTGAGACAATGATCTATGAATATAGCAGAATATCATTGAGTCATTTTATTGCTATGTTTCTTTAGCACAGTGGCTCTCAAGCATCCTGATGCTGCAACCCTTTAATATAGCTCCTCATGCTGTGGCGACCCTCAATCATAAAATTATTTTGTTGCTACTTCATAACTGAAATTTTGCTAATATATGAATCATAATGTAAATGTATGCTATGCCTGATATCTGATATGCAACCCCCATGAAAGAGTCATTCAACTCCAAAACGGTCATGACTCACTGGTTGAGAATCACTGCTTTAGCAGAATGGTAGTATTTGATTTTCACCTAGGTCCATGGCCTATCTTATGGCCACATTTAGGAGAACATGCTCCAAGACCACACCCAGAGTATGCAAAAAAAAATCATAACTGAAGTTGATGGCTAAACTTTTCTATCTGAGGGGCATTAGGAAAGGAAGACATGCATTCTTATGGTAACTTTCTCTTTTACTTCATCTTGAAAAATCTCTTCTGACAATCTCTCTGTCTCTCCAGTTACGTCTTTCTCCAACAGCAAACCTCTGGACCATATATGAGTTACATTTTGAGGGTCAGAGCCATTCTGATAACACATGAGAAATCACACAGCTTCTTTTGGACTTGGAATGTTTATGCTGACCAGTGAGTGAGTAACCATGGCAACACTTGGCTGTCAGCCAGACTCCCTGTAAAGCTAGGGCAGGAGGCATGTAGCACCCAGTGCTCAGCATTTCCTAATGGGGAGTGACATTGAAATTCAGGACCTAAACAATAAACAGTTAGTTGACTGAACCTTGAGTGGTTAGGAGTTTGTGTAGAGAGTCAGTTGCTGAGAGAATTTGTGCAGGGAGTTATGTCTTTAATGTTATCAGCCAGACTTTTGCAAGCAAACAACTGGCACTAAAGTTGCTTTATGCCTGACCTTGGTTCAACAACCAGACACCTGGGGTTCTGTCCCTGTGCAATTCATTTGCAGGGGCAACTAGTCTATTTTGAATTTGCCCTGAGGTCTTTAAATCAGCCAATTGTGTAAAAAGCTATCTTTGTAGCTGAGAATACTGTTATTTTCCTATGTCAGCCTGAGCAATGTAAAATATCCTAGTCTAAGATCAAAATTATACAGTTTAAGAAGAAATCATTTTCCTGATCATCCACAGATGTATGTGTGTCTAGCAGATGGAATATATTCATGAGATAAACACACAGGCAGTGGGGAAAATATCCATAGCTGTTTTTAGGGAAGAAATGTAGTGGTGCCTGAGAAAAATTACATAAAGAAGCAAACAGTCATTCATAGGCAGTGGCCCTATAAGCCTTGCTTGATGAGGTTCCTCCATAAGAGAGTTATTCATCTGGTGGATGAACCTTATGAATATCAGTTGATACCTGCTGTAATATGCCATGGACTGTGGCACTATCTAGTCTCAAGTTCCTGGGAATTCCTGTATTTTGAAAAATAAATTTAGTTTAAAAATAAACTTAGACTTAGTAAAGAAGTTTAGAGGCAATGAGAGTTCCTATTACTCAACACCCATTTCCTTGACCATTAGTGTTTTTGTATCAGTGAAGGACACTTTACACATTAAGAAGGCATGATGAACTTATTACTGCTTATCACTCAGATTTCCCTGTGTGTGCGTGTGTGTGTGTGTGTGTGTGTGTGTGTGTGTGTGTGTGTGTGTGTTTAATGTAGTACCCTCTTTTTTATTTGAGAATTATATCCAGGCAATGGTAGTACATTTAATTGCCATGTTGTGTTTAGATTCTTTTGGTTAAGACTTTTCCATGCTCTCTTGCTTTGTTAACGAATGTACAGTTTTTTGTTGTTTATCTTTTGTTTTTAAAATTATTTGTTTTGTTTTTTGAGATTATAAAATAATCACACAATTCCCCCTTCTCTCACCTCCTCCAAACCATCTGATATACCTACCCTTGCTTTCTTTCAAATTCATGAGCACTATTTTTCATTAATTGTTGTTACATACATTTTATATTCATAAATACATAAGTATAACCTTCTCAGTCTGTATAATGTTACTTGTATGTATGTTTTTCAAGTTTGACCATTCTGTATTGGTTTTTAAAACAGGGACTTATGCAGTCCAGCCTAGCGTCAGATTTGCTATGTAGCTAAGGATGGCTTTGAACTCTGATCCTTCTGCCTCTACCTCCCAAGTGCTGGGATCCCAGGGATATACCATCATAGCCGGTCATTTTGAGGAGTACCATATAAGTCTTTTGTACAATATTACTCTTTTGCAATTTGAAAAACACCTTTCTTTTTGACCATTTATCATATCGAAATCTAACCTAATGCTCCTTCATTGTCAGATTACCATTAATGAAGATTACAAGTGAACTTTAACTCACATGCAACTTTCTTGGTATTATAAATGGACCATCCTGTAGTACCACTTCTTGTCTGTTACAAGCACTGACAATGCTGATAATTAAATATTTGTTGAATAAATAGAAGTAGCAATGATTCCACTGGAAATGGACATATATTAAAAACAAACATTCTTTTTGTAGATAAAAATTAAGTCAACAAATTCGAGACAAGAACCAACATCAAGAAATTTCTTCAATAGTGAGTTTTTTTTTAAAACTTGGGTGTGTGCATCTACAAAAACAAGAGGGAGATCCATATGTTGTCAATTAAATATCAACCAATCTTTCCAAAATGGAAAATCAAGAAAGCTGTGTAGATAATTCTGCTCCAGTGATTTTTTCCCCCCACCAACTTCAATGAGTTATTTTGTTCTTGTTGAGGTGGTTTTTCAAGTCATCTTTCTGAAGGCAGAATTTCCCTTCAATAGAATCAGGTTCTTAACCACTACCTGTTATAAACAAAACTTTTCCTTTTATTAATTGGTGTGGTCTATTTTCAGAGACTTAGTGTTGTATGATATTTTGTTTGTATTCTGACAAATAAAGCTTGCCTGGTGATCAGAGAGCAGAGCTAGCCACTAGTTAACCAGAGATGCCAGGCAATGGTGACATACACCTTTAATCCCAGCATTTGGGATAAGGAAGCAGGAAGATCAGGAGTTCAAGGACACCCTTGGCTACACTAGATTGAACCAGTCTAAAAAGAAACAGAGTTGGGTGGTGGTGGTGGTGGTGGTGGTGGTGGTGGTGGTGGTGGTGGTATTGCACACCTTTAATCTCAGCACTTGGGATCTCATGCCTTTGATTCCAGCACTTGGGAGGCTCACGTCTTTAATTCCAGCACTATGGTGGTGGAGACAGGAACATAAGGAGGGTGGAGACAGGATCTGCTTCCTATTCAGTTTGAGGATTGTAGAGACAGGATCCCCCCTATTCAATCTGAGACAGGATTGCCCATTCAGTCAGAGATTTTGTAGAGGTAAGACGTCTCTAAGTGGTTGCTGCTTTGCTTCTCTGATCTTTCAGCTTTCACCCTGATATCTGACTCCAGTTTTTTTTAAAAATAAGACTAATTAGGGTCACAGTTCAACCTAGTTTCTTTTTAATATTTAGATTTTTTTCTACTCATCAGTTCCCATGTATTTGTTCAACCACAAGCACTTATTTTATATTATTTTATTCACCTATTTTCATTTACACAATAACTTATAAATAACAATGACTAAGGATTTTTGGTCTCAGAAGTTTAGAAGTAGTAAAAAGCAGGGCAAATTATCTTATGTGCTGGCTTATTGTTACCCAGTGATATCCCGTCTGCTGTGCCAATTATCATAGAACTGGATGATATTTTCCATTGCCTATTTAATATCTTCTTTTAAGCATGTTCATATACAACATACACAGAGGCCTAGATAGAGTACACTGTGGATCTTCTGAAAGCATGTGACACTTCATAGAGGTCACTTTTGTTTCTTTCCCTAGTTTATCTGTCATGACACAACAGAAAAACCATGCAAAGTCCATGCATTTCCGTTGAGGAACCGGGCAGCATCTAGTTCATTAATGATCCTAAATTGTGAGGTATGTAGTAGAGATTGGAAGCATTTCTGTTCTCTCTTGTTGCAGGATGTGTACCTTTCCCCTAAGGTCATCTGCTTCCTTCCATCACTATGCCATCCTTCAACTAGAGCACTTTCTGCCCACCACCCTACATTCTTCTCCCTCACTGGCATTCCTGGTCTTGAGACTTCTCACACTTGAATATCTATACTTTTTTTCTATCTATATGCCATCACCATCTCTTTGTCATCCTAACCAAGTCAAGCCTCCATGAACCCATGTACTATTTCCTGCCCATGCTGTCCTTCACAAACCTGGATCTTTGCTGTGTTAATCATTATGCCGGCTGTCATCTGGTTTGAGGCTTGAGAAATTATCCTTTTAGAAACAATATTTAATTTTTTGGAAAATTTGTATATATATATATATACAATGTACTTTGATCATATCCATCCAGTACCACCTCCTTCCAAGTGCCCCACTTCCTCCTAGCTTTGGGAAGAATGTAAGAGCTGGCTGATGAGGATGAACGCTATGAGTGATGAGTTCTGGACAGGAAATGGCTATCACGCACATCAACTCATAGGAACTATGGTTACTTGCACAAAACTTACATAATATTAAGCAAGTCAAACTTACAAGATGAATGGGAAAAGAGCCCCAAGGAAGAGAAGTCACCTTTGATGCCTGCATTGTCCAAACGTTCTTATCCATGTCTTTATATTCATGGAATCTTCAGTTCTCTTAGTGATAGTCTTTGACCACTTCACTGTCATCTGCAACTCACTGAGGTATGCCATGATCTTAACCAGCTCATATCATCACAGTGGGCTTTGCACATGTCACCATGAGGACCACAGTTCTTACTTTCCTCCTGCTCTTCAAGCATCTGTCTTCTTGCCAGAGTCACGTGCTTCATCATTCTTATGTTCTGATCATCCACTCTATGCTCTGCATTGCATCCAGAGAGAGGTGGGAAAAGGCACTTGGTACTTGCATCTCCCATCTCAAGGCTGCTGCCATCTTCTACATCTGCATCATCTCTTTGTCTCTGATGCAGAGGTTTGGGAAGCATGATACTCCCTTTTTGTACATTTTCATTGTTGATGTCTGTCTCATATCCATCTTTCATGTAATGAAACTTCTAATTTATACCATGATAGACTTGAAAATCAAAGGCTATTCTAAAAATTCCCTTCACAAGATATTTTAGAAAGTTTTAGGTCATCCATCTTTAGGTATTCCCTGGCTCAAATTTGGTTATTCACTAGTGTGAATAGTATACTATAGATTTTTTTATACTTTGCTAATATGTGTTTTTTTCTCTCTTTTGATGATTTAGTAATTTACTATCTTTATAGTATTAGGTTGGATTCATTTTTAAATTAATTAAAATATATTTTATTAGTTCTTTGAGAATTTTGTACAATGTGTTTTGTTCACATTCATATCCCTCCACCAACCTCTTCCAGATAAGATAAAACCCTTACTTGGCACAATCATGAGGCCAAGAATAAATGGATGGACAGGTCATAGGCCCTAGGGGAGGACCCACTATTTTATTCTGTTAAAGGGATACAATTGTAAACTGACTCTGAAACACTCATTGTTATGCCCAAGATTACTGATGCATCTTTCAACCCAAATCAGAGAATCTTCTGTTTGCAGTAGCTGATGATTAACACAGAGACTCCCCAAGGGGTCCAGGTGCAGAGAATGAGAGACTATAGAATGCTCAGCCCTAGACAGAAACATCTTGTGCAGTTTGTTCCCTCTGATGAATCTGTGCCTGGTATAATACAGATTTATGTCCCTTCAGCATGGAAAAATTAAATCATTCTTTGCAGTCATGGGCATCTTATTGACTCTAGAACATAATATAATATCCCTCTGATGTTTAATATAGTTACATCCCTGGGTAAAGTCTAAGTTTTATTAATTTATAATTTTTGATGGAACTATTTATTATTACAAATATAAATTATTTATAGTTGAATTGGGAATAAACTTAATAAATAAATTATGTTGTGAATAAAAGAATACATTTCTAATTGTTAAAGGTCACTGAGGTCAGTATTTGTATGAATATGTGTCTAAAGGGGAAAATTACCCTAAATGGATCTAAGTATAACAAGGACATTTATTGAAATTGACCTTGTAACATAAAAATATATAATTATTATAAGATATTAGAATAAAATGCACTATATAAATATACTGACTTATGACAAGGAATTTTACAGGTACATGCACGGACAATAAGTAGTAAAAGTATGTCTGTCGTAATGTCTGTGTTTGATAATCTGTTTGCCCTCTGGGTTTTTAACCTGATGGGCAGGAGACAGTTTGTTTTCTATATTATCAAACGTGTTCTGTTTTTGTATTATCAGGGCTCTGTATTACCAGGACTCTTATTAGCAATTAAAATTGACTGATTTTGAATATGAATGGCATATCAGATACTGTATAGGTGTGGTGAGAACGATAGGGTCATAGACAAAGAGATGTGCAACTAATTGTAGAATGCACAAAGGTAGGAGATGTCTAGGAGATAAAAGTGAGAAAGCACAGGGCAGCAGCCTCCCAGTGTCTGGGTTCTGTATATGTGAATGGGTCTGTGCCAAGTGTTTAGGAATTCATTCTAGGGAATATCAACAAAGTAGATGAATTGTAACTAATCTTTTGATGAGTAGATATGAGTTTTCAACGGCAAAAACAAGATAATTGTGCTCTTGACATAGATAACATGAGAAGTGAGAAGAGAAATAGGTAACAATAAGAAAGATCACACAAAAGGGTCTTAGCATGAGTCTGGGTGCTGAGGGAGAAATAAGTAGATGAGAACATAAGAATCTCGGGTTTCTTGGAAAAGATAATGTGTTAGATTTTGCATTGCAAAGCATCAAGAGCCAGGCATTTCCAAATATTTTGTGAATAAGCAAACAAGCCATTCTCTATCTCTTTTAATTTATCTCCAGTAAGATTCCTTTCCTTCCTTAGCATTTTGCTGGACATCATTGGTTCCTTTTCACAAGTTCCACCCCAACTCAATAATGAAAGCTTTACACACTTTACAGCTTTTTTTTTTTTTTGAGATGAGTTTCCAAAATACTCATCTCAACTAGGACTAATTACTATCTGTCATTATTAACCATAGTGCTTAGATAGTAGAGGGATTAGTCGTAAATACCATTCTTCCTTCAGTTTTCTGTTGCATCGTTTATAATGAACCAAGAAAAAGAATCTGAAGAACAATCTGCTTTTGTTTATTTTTCCTTCACCCTTGGTAACAAGCAGGATAGCTGAGAACTACCAGAAAATCCTTCAACTCAGTGACTAGTGAATTTCTAAATATTCTGTATAAATTCCAGATATGCTTTCTCTCCGTTACCTCAAAATTTGATTCTCTCTTCCTTGTTACTTTCCCTTTCAATTGCTTCAATGATAGTTCCTCTGATAGATTATCCCTGTCCACCGTTTTTCAGAAAATACTGTTCTCTGCCTTGTTAATTGTGGTGTTGTAAAAAGTTTAGCTTTCCATATCCCTTCTTGCAGTTCATATCCTCTCCTTGAGATGACCTAGTTATGACCATGGCTTTAAACAACACACATCCATCTGACTCATATATCTACTTTTTAATGATAGCATCTCCTAATTCTGTATTTCGAAAGTTAGCAGAATCGTGGAAGGGTTAAACATGAAGGCAACAATGAAATGTGGAACAGAGTAAAATGGTAAAAATCTGTGTTTTAGAGACACTCAAGCCACAGTTTGGAGAACAAATAAGAGCTCCTTGCTTCCAGTGGTAATAAAAGTGAATACAAACCTGTTTCTGAGAGATATCATCTCACTCCTCAGAGACTGCAACAGAACTCATTTCCTTCCCATTCCAGACCTGGCTATTCCCTGTTTCTTTCTCTTATCTGCAAGTGGTTTCTAATAATTGTCTAAAATTTATCACCCTCTTTCATGCTTGTCTTTTATCTCTCTTTTTCCATGAAAATATTCATTTATGGGCTCTTCAAGAGGTGGTATTCGGGGCTTGGAATGTGGAGGTCAGCAGGAGTCACAGTTCACACTTGGGGAGGTGGATGGTGTTTAGTCCCGCAATGGGAGTTCATGCATGCACATGCTTTTGTCTTTGCTCAGATGACCAGCACCGGGCAGGAGCTGAACATTCCCTTCAGCTTTGCCTACTCCGGGGCAAGTCCGAGGTTTGGCTCCATGCTGACATGTTCCAGCTCCATATCTAGAAAACCTCAACCACCCAAGTGAGGTGGTTGTTGTTGGGAAACTAATGTAGATTTTTATTCTTCCCCGTTATTTTAGATTCAGCCTCTAGGTCCCAGTTAATTCTTCCTTCGAGGAAGTCAGTATCTTCTCTCTCCTTCCAGACTGCCCTGTGGATTCCAGGCTTCATCCACAGTCACACTAAAATTTCATTAGTTCAAATCTCTAAGATCTAAAAAAACAGTTCTGCTTCTCTGATAAAATACTGGTTGACACAGGACTTTAACAAAAACATGTTTTATAGAGTAGCTACATTTTTCATTTTGATAGATTAAAATTTTATGAACTTTTGGGAACATTTTCTCTTTGGGCATCTATAAATTGTGAATCATTTTTATTTATTTATCTATTTGTTTTTTACATCTTAGTGACACTTGGGATCCTGTTTGGATTTACTGACTGCTGGGAAGTGCCTATGGAGGGGATGAGGAGGCCAAAAAGAGCCACAGACAAACAATGTCTAGCTTTCTAGGCACAGCAGGCCTCAGTTAGTTGGACCGTTGTGAATACATTTGCATTTTAAATACTTCTTTTGTAATGCTAGGAATCAATTATGTAATTGCAACAAAATTAAAGTTATTTTTTTCTTTTTTCTGCA
Source organism: Peromyscus aztecus (assembly GCA_902168405.1). Taxonomy (NCBI): domain Eukaryota; kingdom Metazoa; phylum Chordata; class Mammalia; order Rodentia; family Cricetidae; genus Peromyscus; species Peromyscus aztecus. Next base: position 27,176 of record CABHPQ010175935.1, on the reverse strand, counting down.
AAAAATTCATTTATTGTTTATTCATTATTGACTCTAGTTCTCCAGTGTCTCAGATGCTAGTACTCACTGAGGCAAGATTTTACTATGTAGCCCATAGCTAGCCTGGAATTCAAGATGCTATTTATTGCCTTGGCCTCCTAAGTGGCGAGATTACAAGTCTTCTTCAGCATTTCTGCTTCCTCCAAGCAACTCTTCAGTGTGCCATCACTCTCAGACCGGTGAGACTCACCTTCTCCAACAACTCCATTCTTCCTTGTGTGAACTTTCCTATTCAGACAATGCTCGTTTTCACTACAATATTGAGAGCTGTAGCCTGTCTGCCTTTAGGTGCTGATTCAGACCACGTGGCATCATCAGTATTCTCCCAGCTGCTGCTCATGGTCTATAGCGTGTGGTGGATCAGGGCTTGATCTGTGCTCAGAAACACTAGTTTGGAAGTTTGTACTGCAGTACAAATTATGCATATTGATATAGCACTAATATCAGATCAGCAAGAGTTATTGTGTTCTAGCTTGAGGTTCTTACTGTAACAAGTAACAGGTATTAACAGATTTACTTTAAAGTTATCTTTTAATGAAAATAATAAAAACAAGTGTGAGAGAGGTTATGAAGCATATTCAGGGTCACATATAGCTGATGAGTACCATAGCTGATATTTTGAGCCCAGTTATCTTTAATTCCACTGTTCATATTCTCAAAAAAGGCTTATTTCACGGAAAACTATAAGCTATGTAAACTTCCTTTAATTCAGTTTACTCAACTATAGGGCTGGATAAGAAACGACTTAATAGAGCTCTGCCATTCAAAATCTCTTCACAATGAATATTTCACTTTTATTTTAAATTAAATTTAATTTATTCACTCACATTTTTTGATACAGAGGCTCCTGTATCACAGGCTGACTTTGAGCTTAGTATGCAGCCATTGGTCACCTTCTTACCTCCACATCCCAAGTGCTGGTATTGCAGACATTGTATCCCTAAGACCAACTACAACCTTTTATTTTTTGCATGAGTCATTGGACTTAGAAATGAGTTTAACTGATCATGATAAATGCATCAAAACACTAATTAAAGCATTTGAATTTAAAGACATTATCCAGGCCCCTAGCAGGCTGAGCAAAGTGCTCATTCTCTGCAGATTTCCTGGGAATCCATAATTCAAAATTTCCAGTCTTCTACAGCCCTCTGCTCCATGATCTTATCTAATTCTGCACATCACAATGCAATTCTTCCCCACTGCTAAGACAACACAGCTCACCCAGAGGCAGGAGCTTCCACTGAACAAAGTTTTACTCACAGAGCCCATCCAGCAGCAATGAGTCTCTCTCAGGCTAACTCAGAAGGTGGAGGGAGCTTCAGATTCCAGAGGAGGGCTGAGCTTATGCTGAGTCTCATCCAGCTTCTTTGAGGATAAGCACAGAGTGGAAGGACCAGTTCCCTGTGGCAGAGCTAATTTACTGTGCCTCCAGGGTGTGGACACTCCCAGAGGATTTCACTTGCCTGATACAAGCTTTTTATATCTCTTCCAGAATGTGATTATGGCTATATGCTTTATGGGCTGATGTAAAATTTCGCCCTTGTGATAATTCGTTGGAGAGTTTTTTTTTTTAAACAGTTTTATTGAAATATAGTACACATACTATAAAATTGACTCATTTATAGTGTATAATTCAATAATTTTTAGAACAATCACAGAATTATGCAGTAACCATCATCATAATCCAATTTAGGGAAATTTCACCACCTCAAAAATGCCATAACCATTAGCAGACCATTTGAGGTGGATTTAAAAAACGAAATATTGTATGTTTAAAAACATCTCCTGCTATAAGGTATACTTCACTCTGAAACATTTTAACCCCTTAGAATCTGGCCTTACTCACAGTAGCACTGGATCATTAGCTTACTGGAATGCATTGGTGCGCTAACAACCTCTTAAGAACTCACTTATGCATCCATCCATATATTTGGTAAATATTTCCTAATGACACCGTATATTCTAACTATACTATAAGTCCTATAGGTTAATAATAAGAAGAAGACAGCATAGGCCTCACTGCCGAGACTTTTAGTTTTTTAGGAGAGAGACAGGCAAACTGACATTCACATGCTAATCAATGACAAAGTTATCTTAGAAGCTTGGTAAACACAGTGTTAAAATGTCTCAGTCCATAATTTAGCCACACAGGAAATAGATACTGTTTTGTTCATTTTTATCTAATTTTACTTACTTCATAGTGTGATATCAAAACTGACAATGTGGGGAATAACTGGAATAATTTTGGGGCATCTGTACTGTGTTCAAGATTTGAGACTATTTTGTTGAGGAATCAGGGCAGGTAGGTGATGTCTTTAGGCAGTGATGTCATCTAAGGTGGGCTGACTACTGCCCTCCTCAGTCTTTGGTAAGCATTTCCTACACATTGGTTAGATACATGGCTTCTTTAGCTGCTCCTGCAGTCCCAC
>CABHPQ010175935.1:0-24698 GCA_902168405.1 Peromyscus aztecus | reverse complement strand
AAAAGAAAACACAAAAAATATGCAGGCTACATTTTATGCACAGGAACATTGAATACAGAATTATTAATTATAGTAGTCAAAGTATAAGTAAAATATCCAGTATATGGAATATATAAACTATTTCTAGTCAGTCCTCTTCCACCTTTAAACTTCATGCATGACTGATCATATAGATGCTGTGACAGATCAGGAAATAAGGATCATATCCCAAAGCTCCAAAGGCAAGTTGAACAATATAGATTTAATGTATCTAAATTGTAGAAATAAAATGACGGCAGCAATGAAAACTGGTTACTGCAACAAAAGCTTCTCCACTTAGCCACTATTTAAAAAAATATAAGCTCTATGTCACTTCCTGGCTCCTTGTCTGAGAGCAGCACAGTCCACCTCCTTTCCTCTATCTGGCCATGTTGGATGATTGGAGGATTTCCTATGCTATTGTTCTAGCCAGCAGTGACCATGCAATTCTAGTGCATATAGAAACATAGCTCACACTTCCCTCTTCCTATGAGCCTCTAGTGGCTATTCTGAATATTTCCATCTATCTCCTCTCTGTCCTCACCAAGCTTTGTGTATTCAAGGAACAAAGCTTATTTCTCATTACAGAATTGGGTTAGCCTCTAGTGAGCCCTCAATTCTATCCCTACTGATGTACAAAATAACCTGGCCCCACCTCATAATTTATATTGAAAAGATGTTGAGGGTATAAAAGTGAACAAAGCAGATACCTCTCCAGTGTTTCTAAGGAGATATCGAGAGGTTACAAGGCCAGAATTACAAGGCCTATAGGATGACAAAGCATTGAAAACAGTCACGTACAGACCAGATTTGCCTTTCATGTGATGATGACTTTATCTCCATGCTATATCTTTCACCTCAAAAGTCAGGAACACAGAATCTGGCACATAATAGGCAATGGATAATAATTTACCTAATTGGTATATTGAGAACTATAGGCACAAAATAATAATAAGTAATAACACAGTCATTAGTAACATGTTTTGAATGAGTTGAGTAGAGTATGTGTTAAAACCTTCTCATGGGTATATATTAGAACATATTATTTATTTAAAAAACTATAAAACAGATATAATTATTTCCCTATATTAGAATATAAAAATAGAGGTGCAGAAACCCTTTTAGCCCATAGTCACATGAGAGATGACAGAACTAAGTTTTGGATAAAGGCTGTCTGCTCCCAAATATTTTTATTAACTTAAAAAAATACTTAATTACTTAATACAGTATTATTAACCTAATAGAGTTAAGTTAGTCACTTAATGAAGTGTTCACAATTTACAATTTTTAACATGTATGTTCCTTGACATTTTTTTGTTCAAGAGTATCATATACTTTGACCATATTAAGTCATTGTCCTCTCTTGCTCTCTGTCTCCCTTCTACTGGTCCATCTTCATTTCTCAAATAGTTTCTCCTTTACCTTTCTATTTTAATGTTCCTCTATCATCTATCTATCATTCTATCCATCTATCTTTCTTTCTTTCTTTCTTTCTTTCTTTCTTTCTTTCTTTCTTTCTTTCTTTCTTTCTTTCTATCTATCTATCTATCTATCTATCTATCTATCTATCTATCTATCTATCTATCATCTATCTACTTGTTACTTATCACCTACAATCTATCTATATAATTTGTAACTATGCATATCATTCTTGGCCCAGATTACCTTCGTTGACAAGATGAAACTTCAGTTCATTTCCAGCAAATGATATAATTTCATTTTTTATTTAGGACAGAAATAAGCTTCTTTGTGCATACATATGAGCCACATTTTCCATTTTCATTTTTCTGTTAATGGACACCCAAGTTGATTCCATAATTTGGCTTTTGTGCTTAGTGCTATAGTAATCATGAACGAGCAGTTTTCTCTGCAGTATGTGTCCTTAGGTTCCTTTGAGTGTGCCTAGAAATGATGTAGCTGGATCGTATACTAGCTGTATTTTTGGTTCTTTTTGAACTTCCATATTGATTTCCATAGCTGATTAAACCTTACATCACCACTGTCAGTGTATAAAATTTTATTTTCCTCTGAATCCTTGCCACACTTACTGTTGTTTGACTTTAAGTGACAGCCATTCTGACAGTGGAGGTGGAATCTCAGTGTAGTTCTGATTTACTCTTTCCCATGGGTAAGAGTGTTGGGGAATTTGTTATGTACTGGCCATATTCAAAATACTCAAATCCTGGGACAGGCTGTTTAAATAGAGGCTTATCTTGTCAAAATGAACACTAATCACTGTGTCGTTTGTCTGGGTGCCTACTCATGTTACTTCTTCAGCTACTGAATACTTTCAATCTTTGTGGTTTGTACTGAAATAAATCTTGGCATTTTGATAACTGTATTCCATATCCTACAACTGTGCTCTCAGGATTAGTGTATTCAGCAGGACAGTAAGATTTTTCACATTTATGTCCTGTAACAGTCTAGGCATTTCTTTTTACTTCAGTATCTTGTAAGCAACTGTTTGAACTGTACATTTTTTCCCATGGACTGTCATGCATTTCTTGGCACATTTATCAAAATCTGGGAAAATGCCTTACTATTTGTTGAATTACTGTCTAGGGAAGGAGTGTTTCTGTTAGCCAATATGATACCCAAAACATTGTCAACAAGGTAAAACGACAGCCTACAGAATGGAAATGATCTTCACCAACCCCACATCTGACAGAGAGCTGGTTGCCATACTATCTAGAGAATTCAAGAAATTAGACATCAAAAAACTAAATAATCCAATTTAAATGGGGTACAGATCTACACAGATAATTCTCATCAGAAGAATCTCAAATGGCCAAGATACATTTAAAGAATTATTCAACATCCTTAGCCATTAGGAATATGCAAATGAAAATGACTCAGATTCCATCTTACACCAGTCAGAATGGCTAAGATAAAAAACACTAATGATAGCTTATGCTGGAAGGATGTGGCGCAAGGGGAACACTCTTCCAACGCTGGTGGGAGTGCAAACTTGTACAGCCACTTTGGAAATCACCATGGCAGTTTATCAGAAAACTGGGACTCAAGGCACCTTAAGCATCAGCGATACCACTCTTGGATATGTACCCAAAGGATGCTAAATCATATCAAAAGGACACTTGTTCAACTATGTTCATAGCAGCTTTATTCCATTTTTTTTCTGTCTCTGTTAATACTTACTTTATGTCTGAGTATGTGGTCAATTTTGGAGACGGTTCCATGAGGCACTTAGAAGAGGATACATTCTTTGGTGTTTGGGTGAAATGTTCTGTGGATATTTGCTAGGTTCATTTGAGTCACAACATCTGTTAGTTGTATTATTTCTCTGTTTAGCTTCTGTTTGGAAGACCTGTCCATTGGTGAGAATGGGTTGTTGAAGTCTCCTACTATTAATGTGTAGGGCTTTAATAATGTTTGTGATTTAAGCTTTAATAATGTTTCTTTTACAAATGTGGTTGCCCTTGTATTTGAGGACATAGATGTTTAGAATTGAAACATCATTTTGGTAGATTTGTCCTCTGATGAATATGAAATGTCCTTCTCCATTTCTTTTGATTAATTTTGGTTTGAAGTCTATTTTGTTAGATATTAAGATGGTTCCACCAGCTTGCTTCTTAATTTCATTTGATTGTAAAATCTTTTTTCAACCCTTTACCCTAAGGTAATATCTGTCTTGGATGTTGAGGCATGTTTCTTGTATACAGCAGAAGGATGGATCCTATTTTCATATCCATCCTGTTAGCCTGTGTCTTTTTATTTATTCATTTATTTTTATTATTATTTTTATTTATTGGTGAATTAAGTCCATTGTTATTGAGAGATATTAATGACTGGTGATTGTTAATTCCTGTTATTTGTTGTTGTTGTGCTTGTGTTTCTTTTCTTTGGGCTTTGCTGGTGTGGGATTATCTATTGCCTGCATTTTCATGGGTGTAGTTAACTATCTTGGGTTGGAGTTTTCCTTCTAGTACTTTCTGAAGAGCTGAATTTGTTGATGGATATTGATTAAATTTGGCTTTGTCATAAAATACATTGTTTTCTCCATTTATTGTGATTGAAAGTTTTTCAGGATATGGTAGTCTGGGCTCACATTCATGATCTCTTAGAGTCTGCAAGACATCTGTCCAGGCTTCTGGCTTTTAGAGTCTCCATTGAGAAGTCAGGTGTAATTCTGATAGATCTGCCTTTCTTTGTTATTTGGCCTTTTCCTTTGTAGCTTTTAATAGTCCTTCTTTATTCTGTTTAGTGTTTTGATTATTATGTGGCGAGGCAACTTTTTTTTGTTGGTCCAGTCTATTTGGTGTTCTGTAAGCTTCTCATACCTTTAGAGGTATGTCCTTCTTTAGGCTGGGGAAATTTTCTTCTATGATTTTGTTGAATATATTTTCTGGGCCTTTGAGCAGGGATTCTTCTCCTTCTTTTATTCCCATTATTCTTAGGTTTAGTCTTTTCATAGCATCCCAGATTTTCTGGATGCTTTGTGTTAGGGAGTTTTTAGATTTAACATTTTCTTTGACTGTTAAATCTATTTTCTTTATCATATCTTCAATGCCTGATATTCTCTTTTCTGTCTCTTTTATTCTGTTGGAGATGATTGCATCTGTAGTTCCTGTTCGTGAACTCAGGTTTTCCATTTCCAGAATTCCTTCAGTTTGTGTTTTTTTCATTGCTTCTATTTCCATTTTCAGATCTCGAACAGTTTTATTTGTTTCTGTCACAGTTTGCTTGTTTTTTTTCCCTTTGTTTCTTGACATTCCTTAAGAGATTTATTGATTTCCTCTAAAATTTTGGTTGTCTTTTCCTCCATTTATTTAAGGTTTTTTTTCCATTACCTCTTTAAGACCCTCTATCATCTTTAGAAAGTTATTTTTAAGGTCGTTTTCTTGTGTGTCAGCTGTGTTGGGATATTCAGCTCTTGCTGTCATAGGATAGTTGGGCTCTTGTGGTGATATATTGCCCTTTCTGTTATTGATTGTGTTCTTATACTGGTGCTTATGCATCTGGATTTGGGATGACAAGTCTAGGTGTTGATTCCTGTGTTTGTTCTTGTTGGCTGGCTGTTTTGTTCCTTGGTTTCTGTTTCCTCTTTGGTCTTCTGGTCTAAGTGGCAAAGGGTTCTGGTGATTGGTGAGTCTTTAGGTGCAGTAGGGTATCTCCACTGGAGTTTGTAGAGTCTTGGGTCCATTGATCTGGTCTGGCTTCTGGTAAAGTCTTTTTGGATCTCTAGATTTGGTCTCTAGATCTAGATTCTCCAATAAAACCTGAGTCTTCTTTTGTGGTATCTAGGACCAGCCTAGCCTCTGGTGGAGGTGCTGGGACTGTTCTTAAGACTGGTGTGGACTCTACATGGGGCTATAGTTTATATTCTTTCAACTGGTATGGACTGTATCTGGGCCTGTAGAGTCTGCTGGAGTTCTGTGGAAGGGCTGCTTATCAACTGGTGAGGACAGTTGTGGCTAGTATGGTCTGTGCCTCAGGTAGGGCCCAATAGCAGTAGGGCTAGGGATGAGTTGGGATGGCAATTGGCTTGGTGAAGGGTTTTGGGAGACAGAATCCAGGGAGGGGTACAACTCCACTGCCAGGGAGGTCACTCACCATTTCCAGCCTGTGTGACCTGGGCCTGCTTAGTGGAAGTCTTCTGGGGTTGTGGAGAAGGTCCAACAGGGGGACAGGGACTACTAGCAAGGAAGGTGTGGGCTTGAATCAAGAATCACTTTTAAACAAGAGGTGTCTGTCTTCATATAGGACATTCTCCATAATGGTAAATATATTAATAACAGATTAGGGCAAGTTATCAGATCATTTTTATAAAACTGACAAGTGATACACAGAGAGGTCACAGAATTTTGTTGTTTCCCTTTAGTTATTTCCATTTAAATTGTTAGTTTCTGTGGCACTGTGTACATGGTTCATAATTTCCAAGTGATATGGAATACACAGGGAAAGACTTGAACTCCTAATCAAGTAACTATACTTGACTTCAGTAACCATAGTTATTCAGCCGATCCTCTTCCATATGCATTCTGTGTCTCAAATAGGTGAATGACAGCTGGACAGACTCTTGGTCAGGCCATTAAACCATTTCTCCTAGGCTTCGGCCCCTTGCAGAGCTTTGTACTATAGCTCCTTGGGACTGACATTGTTCTTGAATGAGCTTGGAAATTGTAACTCATCTACAGGGGCTTTGAAGAAGTAAGAGTAAAGTTAGCCTAAAAGCAAATATAATTATCAGTTTGTCATCTGGAGCACAAAGGGTTAGCAGGACACAGCTCTGCAGAGTTTTCTCCTAGGAATTCATGTTTTTCTACTGGGTAAAGGGCTCTCATCAGACAGGTTCTAGAGTCCTCATAAAACCTCCCTGTCTCAAGTCTTAGAGTGTTCCTGTTGCAAGATTTTTTTCTTTTGGGTTCTTCTAGAAAAACAGAACCATTTTGGAACCCGTGTCAGAAGGCAGGGCTGGGATTGATCCTCTACCCTTAAATACAGAAGAACATCTTGGCCTGTAAGTTTTGAGGTTAATCTCCTCTCCTCTTGTCTCCTCTCATCTTGTCTTGCCTCTTCTCCTCTCCTGTCCTCTCTTCTCTGATGATCCTTTAAAGACCAGGTAGCATGGCCAATGCTTCCATTCTAGACCCACTCTGAAAACTGTGTACAGGATGTCACAGTTTGAGAGCAATGAAGACTTTAGGAATCCATCAGGCAATGTATGGAATGCAATTCTTCAGATTATCTATAAAAACTTATTTGGTTTTGAGGAATTGGTTAATAAAAACCCAGAAGTTCTCAGCAACATATAGCATATAACAACTTAGTATGTTATGTCAACTTAAAATGCAACACTCAAAATAGTTACTACAAATATAGACTATAATTATAAATATGTAATTCATTCCATAATTAAAATCTTAAAGAAAAATGAAATTATGAATTTGCAGGAAATTGAAATAACTTCAATTCAGAAAGACAAACATCATATGCTCTATCTCATATGTGAGTCTAGCCGCTAACATTTAAGCATGTGATCCAGGTGGAGGTAAATTTGGGTAAAGGAGAAGAAACTTGAAAGGATCCCATGTGAGTGGACCAAAAAGAGACTTTAAGGGGTGGAGTGGAGGAGACAATAGAGCAAAATAGAAAGGGGTACACTCTGGACAACAGGGTGCAGTGAGGAGAGGGGACGGGACAGTGTGGGGAGATGGAATCGACCCAATGAAAACCCCATACAGAAGCCTATTACTTTGTAAGGTTTAAAAAGCATAATTAAAGTAAAATAATGAAAATTAAATAAACCATTTTTAAATAGCTAGTTGCAAGACCAAGGAGTTTGGCGCCATCAAGGGCAGAGTTTGTTTTCTGGGTCTATCTACCATCAGGTTGTTGGGTGAATGTGAAAAAGTACCTGGCTCCTCTCAACCTTGATTTCCTTGTCTTAATCTTCTCCCATCTGTAAGATGGAGCTGTAGCACTCACTGACACTGTTGTGACAGTGATGTGTGTAAGGCTTTGTGGTGAGGGCTGTCCACTTGATGCTCCTGGTGGTCTGGTTAGAGGGAGATTTAACTCAGAGTCCTTGTCATGGGGGATTCTTGGTGTAAGGTAGATGTTTTATTATGTCCTAAAATAGTTATTCTGGGATTAAGAGAAGGCTCAGTGGTTAAAAGCACTTACTGCTCTTGCCAAGTACCAGCTCACAACCACCTGTAACTCCAGTTCTAGGGAGTTCTACAGCCTCTGTGTACCATGGGCATCTGTATATATGTGGTGAACAGAAATTCACACAGGCATTCATACATACACATAAATAAAAATGCATGAGATTTAAAAAGAATAGCTATTTGATGTTTGCTCATTTGTTCCAGGAGTGAATTAGGAATCATATTTTTCCCCCAAAGTTATTTATTCTTCTTCCATGTTTGCTAATAGATTCCTTTGTGCTAATCTTTGATTATAGCACTCCAAGGAGTTCACACCAGAATAAAAAGATTTCAAATTACGTGAAGTAAATAGCTTGGAATTTAGGAATTATTTATATAATACCTGTGAACTTGCCAGTAGGAAAGCAGTGGTAGAGCATCTTGAGATGACGTTGTCTAGGCCTGCTTAATAAAACCTTGCCACAAACAAACATCATGAACAAACCCCTTCTGAAATATTATCACCATTGTTGTTAGGGAGAAATGTATCTTGACTGCTTATATAACCCATTGGAGTCTTTCACACTTTAATTTTATTTATGTGTTTTTAGTGTCTACAGCATAGTCATCCTATTTATTTTTATTTTTGCTATGGCCCTACATAGTAAATCTACACATGTAGAATATTTTGGGTGCTATTAATTGTAGTTAGAATCCTTAAACTCAACAGTATCTAAAAAGTATTCAACTTGAATAACTGCATGTTTATAACATCTGAACAAAATCTTCCCATTTTTCATGTCCCCAGACCCTGGTAACCAACATTCCACACTCTATTTCTATGAATATAACTAAGATACCTCACTTGTAGGTAGAATCATGCAGTATTTTTCCCCCTGTGGCTGGCTCATTTCACCAAAATTAATATTCTACAGGTCCCTCTACATTGTAGCATGTTTCAGAATTTCATTACCTTTAAAATTCCATGGTGTATGCTGCATTTCCTTTATTCTTTTATCTGTCAATGGACATTTGGATGTCTCCATATTTTGCCATTTACAAATAATTTTGAAAGGAACATTGGAATGCAGATGTCTCCTCAACGTCTACTTTCTCTTTTTGTTCACTGAGATGTGGGATTACTCAGTCTTAAGGAGTTATCATTTTAGTTTTTTTTGTGGTTTTTTTGAGACAGGGTTTCTCTGTGTAGCTTTGTGCCTTTCCTGGAACTCGCTTTGTAGACCAGGCTGGCCTCGAACACACAGAGATCCGCCTGCCTCTGCCTCCCGAGTGCTGGGATTAAAGGTGTGCCCCACCACCGCCCAACTCATTTTAGTTTTATAGTAAAGTTCTATAATATTTCTCTCAAGAGTGCATGGTTTTCACATTTTCTCCAATTATGGGCAGTGGTTACAAATTCTTTCCCTGTTTTCCACTTTTGTTTTATAAATGGAGTCTTTAGTCCATGCTGGATTGTTGAGGATAACCTTGAACTTCTGATCCTGCTGTTCCCACTTCCTAAATTCTGGGATGACAGGTATGTGCCGCCTGTGCTTTTGAGAAGTAGCATCTCCACGGTGTGCTGTCTTATGAACGCCAATTGTAAGTGAGGTCTCAATCATTTACTGTAGGGAGAGGAGGTTATGAAATTGGGAGGGAACATGGAGGATTTAGAAGGGTGCAAATGTGAGGTGGGAATGATGTAAACAGTACTCATGTATGAAGTTCTCGGAACAGTAATCAAATAATTGTCAAAAGTAAACAAGTGAGAAAACCATAGAATCAAAAAAAAAAAAGAGAGAGAGAAAGTGAACTGAGATTTTAATTCATCTTTAAAACAAAGTAGACATAATTTTAAGGTCCTTAAAATCTCTCCACTTTTTCTAAGAAAATAATAGTTCCTCTCCCCAGGTCTGAGTTCAAGTGAAGTCTTAATCTTAATTTGAAAGTAGTCAGAAAACTTACTTTCCTCCCACCTACAAATCAATAAGTTTCCATAAATATTTACAAATGAAGATCTCCCTGTCTCTCTCTGTCTCTCTCTCACACACAGAGGCAGACCGACAGACAAAAAGACAGAGAGAGAGAGAGAGAGAGAGAGAGAGAGAGAGAGAGAGAGAGAGAGAGACAGAGACAGAGACAGAGAGACAGAGACAGAGAGAGGGAGAGAGAATGCTGAATTGAGAGGTAATGCCAATCAAAACAAATATCTGTGGATTTCAGGGTCTTCGACCTCAGATGAAAGATAATATTTTTATTGATTATTTGGGAATTTCACACATCAGGTACCTCCATCACAATCACTTCCCAGTCCTCCCCGGTCAGGTCCACTCCCACCCTGAGACTTCCCCCTCAAAAGAATAAGAACAAGAATAAGAAGTGGAAGAAGAAACAAGTCCAATTTGTGTTGATTGTATACTCACTGGGACATTGTCAAACTCCCAATGGCTAGCCCCTTAGAGAAAACGGAGTCTTTCTCCACTGGCACCCTACTGTAAGCTATCAGTTGTGGAGGGCTACACTTCAGCATCTTTATCACAATTTTTTTTTATTTAAAAGTTTTTTTTTTTCATTTTACATACCAACCACAGTTCCCTCTCCCTCCCTTCCTCTTGCTCACTCACTACCTTCCCCCCACCCCACCCCCATCCACCCCTTAGGGAGGGTAAGGTCTCCCATGGGGAGTCAACCAATCCTGGCATATCAAGCAATAGTGGAGAGGGTGCCTGAACTGGCCTTCCCCTGTAATCATATTGATAACTATCCTAACTGTCATCATAGAACCTTCATCCAGTAACTGACGGAAGCAGGAGCAGAGATCCAGCTAAGCACTGGTGGAGCTCCTGGAGTCCAGCCGAAGAAAGGGAGGAGGGATCGTATGAGCAAAGAGGTCAAGATTATGATGGGGAAACCCACAGAGACAGCTGAGCTGAGCTATTTGGAGCTCACTGATTCTGGACTGGCAGCTGGAGAACCTGCATGGAACTGAACTAGGCCCTCTGAATGTGGCTGACAGTTGTGTGGCTTGGGCAGTTTGTGAAGCCACTGGCAGTGGGACCAGGATTTATCTCTAGTGCATTAACTGGCTTTTTGGAGCCCATTCTCTATGGAGGGAAACCTTGTCAGCCTTGGTACAGGGGGGAAGGGGCTTTTCCTGCCTCAACTTGATATGCTTCATCACAATTTTTAAGAGTTCTCTTTGATGGCTGTTATTGTGTGTGTGTGTGTGTGTGTGTGTGTGTGTGTGTGTGACATTTTTATTTGCAACTTTTCCTGGAAGAATTGATAGACAAGAGCCTATCCTTGAATACCAGGGCAAGTAATTTCTGCCCTGCTCTCAGTGTTTGACATTTGCCAAAGTGATTGATGTGGCCTGAGTCACAGGACTGGTGGGGGAAATGGTCATATAACCACTGGGAGCACCAGGAAGGTTTAGGATTTAAGGAAAAAGCAAAAGAAATACTTTCTAATGCAACTGCAGAGTCACAAGATGAAAATGACTGAGGGACACACAGTCACTTATTTCCTCAGACCTAAACCTAAAGCCATTGAAGATGCCTGACAAGATATATAAAAGAACCTATCAAATACATGAATGAATTGCTTCTGAAAAATGACAGTAGCGCCCAAATACTTAACATGCCTGTATGTTGTGATTCCTCAGAGACAGAGAGGTGGAGAGATTTGTGTTTGGACCTGAACGATCCTGTTCGGTGTCAGCTTGATGCTCATAGGAGGTGGTAGGAACTTTAAGGGGTGGGCTGTGGCAAGAGGGATTTGTTTCTTAGTGACATGTCCTTAAGACTGATCATGGGGTATTCCCCCCATTTTCTTTTGATTCTCACCTATTTTTCATGAAATGTTCCTATTTTGTTGAGCTGCCATGGGACTAAAACAACACAGGTGCTTAGTCCTAGACTGAAACCTCTAAAACTGCCTGGGTAAACCTCGTCTCTTCACAAGCCTCATGGAAAGGCAGTTATTACAATACTCAAAAGGCTTTCAGTTTTGATCATTTTCTCTACTTCAATATCATAGAAATGTCACACCTCCAGCTGATTCTTCTACTTAGGTCTACACTCACACATTTCCAATGTTTTCTTTCTCAGGGTCATTATCAGGCTTTATTGTTGAGACATGTCTGATTTTAACTCATATCCATCACATGTGTGAACACTTTAACATATGCATCAATGAATGGAATTGGCAGACATTTACATTAAAATCAAGCATGCTGAAGAAAAAAATGTGACCTTAGAAAGCTTCAGAAGCAATGTAAAGCAGTTCCTTCAGTCCTTCAGATTTACATCTCTACAGAGAAAGGAAACTCCTCCTCACTCTAACATTAATACTCCTTTGAAAAGTAGAAAACCATGGCATTTGCTAAGGTGATTCTGCCTCAGTGATTTTCCACAAGCTTCCAATGTGTTGTTAGTTCTTAGTGAGGTCATCTTTAAATCATCTTTCTGCAGGCAGAATTTTCCTTAAACATAATTAGGTTTCCAATTACTACCTGTGTAAACAAATCTTTTCCTTCTATCACCCAGGGTGGTTTATTTGTGTAGACTTATTGGTTCTTTTCTAACATTTAGATTTTTTTACATTGACAGTTGTTACATATTTATTCAATCACGACTATAAAAAAAGCTTTAATATTGTCTTACTCTCCTATTTTCCCTGGGCATTAATGAACTGGCAAAGTGTAATGGCCCCTAGGATTTTGGATCAGAAACTGAGAAGTGGTGAAAAGGAAGTCAAATCAGCTTGTTTCCCAGAGATACCCTGTCAGCTGTGTCGAATGCCATAGAACTGGAAGATACTTTTACTACCTATTAAAACTTTATTATATGTTTGTACTTTGTGTGTGTGTGTGTGTGTGTGTGTGTGTGTGTGTGTGCGCGCGTGCGCACATGTGTACACATTCATGTGTATACTTGAACATGTACCATGCATGTAGAAGAAGGTCAAATGACAACTTGCTGAAGTAGGTTATCTCCTTCTACCCTGTGGGTTCTTATATTGAATTTAGGTCATCAGGCTTGACTCCACTTGCCTTTACTCAGAGAGCCATCTTGTCAGCCTAATTTAGTCTCCTTTTTGATGTCAGTACACAGACAGCCATACATAATACAATACAGATCTTCTGAAAACCTGGGTCTCTTCACAGATGTTACTGCTGTTTCTTCCCCCACTTCACCAGTGTTCAATTTGACATCTAATACAATAGTAAATGGCTTTGCCTTTCCACTGAAGATGAGGGATAGGAACTTGTTTTTTTAGTGTTCCTAAACTGCATGGTATGTAGTAGAGACTAGAAGCATTTCTGTTCTTGTCATTACAGGATGTGTGCCTTTCTCCCAAGAGCATCTGCTTCCTTAAGTCACTATGCCACCCGTCAACCAGAGCACTGCCCACCCAACTGTCTTCTTCCTCACTGGCATTCCTGGTCTTGAGACCTCTCAAGTCTGGATCTCCATCCCTTTCTGCTGTCTATATGCCATCGCCATCTCTGGGAACAGCATGATCCTCTTTGTCATCATCACCGAGTCAAGCCTCCATGAACCCATGTACTATTTCCTGTCCATGCTGTCCTTCACAGACCTGGGTCTGTGCCTTTCCACATTGGTAACTGTGTTGGGCATCTTCTGGTTCAATGTTCGAGAAATTAGCTTTGATGCCTGCATTGGCCAGATGTTCTTTATCCATGGCTTTACATTCATGGAGTCTTCAGTCCTCCTGGTGATGGCCTTTGACCGCTTCATTGCCATCTGGAACCCCCTGAGGTATGCTATGATCTTAACCAATTCACGGATCATTGCGGTGGGTTTTGCAATTGTAATTAGGGGAACCACAGCTCTTGTTCCTTTACTCCTGCTCCTCAAGCGTCTGTCTTTTTGTCGTAGTCATGTGCTCCATCATTCCTATTGCTTCCATCCTGATGTGATGAAGCTTTCATGCTCAGACACCAAGGTCAACAGTGCCTTTGGCCTGGCCACTGTCATCTCTACTGCAGGCTTGGACTCTGTCTTGATCCTTCTCTCTTATGTTCTGATCATCCACTCTGTGCTCTGTATTGCATCCAAGGAGGAGCAGAAAAAGGCCTTTGGTACCTGTGTCTCCCATCTCAGTGCTGTTGCCATCTTCTACATCCCTATGATCAGCTTGTCATTGGTGCATAGATTTGGGAAGCATGCTCCTCCATTTGTGCACACTCTAATTGCCAATGTTTATCTGCTTATCCCTCCTGTAATGAATCCCATAATCTATAGCTTGAAGACCAAACAAATTCGCAAGACTATGCTTAAAATATTCTTCATTAAACTGTGTTAGGAAAGTTTTAGAGTTCTTGGTCTTATGGCAGCTTGATATGCCATGCTTTTTGATGCCCATCAGAGGCTTGCTCTATCCCGAGGGAATATGGAGGAAATGTGGATTAAGGGGGAACAGAAGGGAATTAGTGGTTGCATTGGGAGGAGAGGAGGAAGGGAACGCCATGGCCGGAATGAAAAATAAATAAGTAAAATTAAAAAAGTCTTCCTTGAATTTCTCTGTTTGATTATTCACTTGTGTGATTTACTCTGTAGCTTGAAAGAACCTGTTAATTAATTCATTTTTTCTTTATTCTGATGATCTTGTAATTTCCTGTCTACAAAATTTTAGACCATGGATTCCCTATGACAGAGATATCATGTTGTATAGTTATTATCTTATTATTACTTCTGTACCTGGTATAATATGGTTAAATTAATCTTATGGTTATTGTTAAATTGATTTTAGGCCTCTAGATAATGTAACTATTAATGGTTTATATAATACAAATACTAAGAAATATGTATTTCAGTAATTGTATCATTAACATAATACTGCTAAAATGATTATTATTGCCAAACAAATATTCAGGGTTGAATAAGATGAAATAGTAGACTCACTAATTAATCAGTGAGAAAAAAGCAATTTAAATGAGTACATTTCTAGTTCTTTAAATAAGCCTTGGGTGGATCTCCATTGCTCTGGAGCAGTCCTCAGCATCTGACCAACAGGTGAGAGACCTGCGGACAGGCTGCACCAGCACCCTGACACCCACCGGACTCTGTAAACTCTATGACCCACCCCACTGCCTATACCACTGACCACATCATCCTCCCATTGGCCAACCATCCACCACAACATCAGCAGCTTCCATAGATGCAAGCACCACCTACACCCGTTGGAAGAACAGTAGCCCCTATAGGTACCAAAGCCACCCATACCAGCTGGAAGAGCAGCAGCCCCCATAGGCACCAGCACCACCTACACCAGCTGGAAGAACAGTCTCCATTGGCACAGGCACAACCCACACTAGTAGGAAGAACAGACTCCATAAGCACAAATAAAGCCCACACAAGCAAGAAGAACTGGAGGATACACTGCATTTAGGCACTCAAACCTCCACCAACCTCAGTTGAGACAACCCTGCTGGACCTGAGATCCAGCCAACCACCAGAACCTTTGGCCATTCAGACCAAAAGACAATAAAGGAAACAGACAATAAAGGAACAAAGAACCCATCCCACAAAGACATCACAAGAATCAACACCTGTACCTATCCCAAACCTAGATGGGTAAATGGCCATGTAAGAATACATTCAACAACATAAAGGACAATAAGGCACCACCAGAACCCAGTGATCCTACAACAGCAAGACCTGAACATGCCAACACAGATGAAGCAGAAAAAAATGACCTTAAAAATAACTTTGTAAAGATCATTAGAGGCCCTTAAAGTGGAAATGAAAAGTTCCTTTAAAGAAATCAAGGAAAAGGCAAACAAAAAATTGTAAGAAATCAATAAATCCCTTAAAGAAAGCCAAGAAGCCAAGAAAAAAAAAACAAAAAACAAAAAACAAAACAATCAAACAGGTGAAGGAAACAGTTCCAGACCTTGAAAACTGAAATAGAGGCAATAAAGAAAAAACAAATCAAGGGAATTCTGGAAAAGGAAAATCTGGATAAGTGAACAGGAACTACAAATGAAAGCATCTCCAGAAGAATACAAGAGATGGAAGAGAGAAAGAATCTCAGGTGTTGAAGATAGGATAGAGGAAATAGTTTTAATGGTCAAAGAAAATGTTAAATCTAAAAACTTCCTAACACAAAACATTAAGGAAATCTGGGACACTATGAAAAGACCAAACCTAAGAATAATAAGGACAGAAGAATATCTCAATGGCCCAGAAAATATATTCAACAAAATCATAGACAAAAACTTTTTCAGCCTAAAGAAGGATATGTCTATGAAGGTACAAAAAGCTTACAGAACACCAAATAGACTGGACTCCCCCAAAATAATCTTGCCATGTAATAATCAAAACACTAAACATACAAAAATAAAGTAACAATATTAAGAGCTGCAAAGGAAAAAGGCCAAGTACATATAAAGGTAGACCTATCAGAATTACATCTGACTTCTCTGTCGAGACTCTGAAAGCCGGAAGATCCTGGACAGACATTACACAGACACTAAGAGACCACAGAATAGCTTTCAATTACCCAGCATGGCTTTCAATTATCATAGATGGAAAAAGCAAGATATTCCACGACAAAACCAGATTTAAACAATACCTATCCACAAATCCAGCCCTACAGAAAATACAAGAAGGAAAACTCCAACTCAAGGAAGTTAGCTGCACCCATAAAAACACAGGCAATATGTAATCTCACACCAGCAAAACCCAAAGAATGTAAGCACACACACACTACCACCACCACCACCAAAACCAAAAAATAACAGGAATTATCAATCACTAGTCATTAATATCCCTTAATATCAATGGACTCAATTCACCTATAAAAAGACACAGGCTAACAGAAAGGATATGAAAACAGGATCCATCCTTCTGCTGCATACAAGAAACACACTTCAACATTCAAGACAGGCATTACCTCAGAGTAAAGGGTTAGGAAAAGCTTTTCCAATCAAAGGACCTAGGAAAAAAGCTGGTGTAGCTATCCTAATCTCTAACAATATAGACTTCAAACTGAAATTAATTAAAAGAGATGAAGAAAGACATTTCATATTCATCAAAGGAAAAATTCATCAAAATGAACATTTATTCCCCCAATCCAAGGGCACCCACATTTGTAAAAGAAACATTACTAAAGCTTATATCAAAAATCAAACCATACACATTAATAGTGGGAGACTTCAACACCCCACTCTCATCAATGGACAGGCCTGCCAGACAGAAACTTAACAGAGAAATAAGGGAACTAACAGATGTTATGACTCAAATGGACTTAACAGATATCTACAGAACATTTCACCCAAACACCAAAGAATATACCTTCTTCTCAGCACTTCATGGACCCTTCTGTAAAATTGACCACATACTCTGTCACAAAGCAAATCTCAACAGATACAAAAAAATTGGAATAACTCCATGTATCTTATAGGATCACATGGGTTAAAATTAAAATTCAACAACAACACAAACTACAGAAAGCCTATAAACTTATGGAAACTGAACAACTCTCAACTGAACCACCTCTGGGTCAAGGAAGAAAAAGTGAAAGAAGTTAAAGCCTTTCTAGAATTCAATGGAAATAAATGCAGAACATGCTCAAACTTATGGAACACCATGAAAGCAGTGCTAAGAGGAAAGTTCATAGTGCTAAATGCCTACATAAAGAACGTGGAGAAATCTCACACTAGCCACTTAACAGCACACGTGAAAGCTCTAAAACAAAAAGAAGCAAACTCATTCAGGAGGAGTAGATGGCAGGATAATCAAATTAAGGGCTGAAATCAATAAAATAGAAACAAAGAGAATAATACAAAGAGTCAATGAAACAGTTGGTTCTTTGAGAAAATCAACAAGATCAACAAAACCTTATCCAAACTAATCAAAGGCAGAGAGAATATCCAAATTAACAAAATCAGAAATGAAAAGTGGGATATAACAACAGACACTAAGGAAATTCAGAGAATCATCAGGTCATGTACTTCAAAAACAAGTATTCCACAAAACTGGAAAACCTAAAAGAAATGGACAATTTCCTTGATTATTACCACATACCAAAATTAAGTCAAGATCATATAAACAATTTAAATAGACCTATTACACCTGTGGAAAAGAAGCAGTGATTAAAAATATCCCAACCAAAAAAAGCTCAGGGCCAGAGGGTTTCAGAGCAGAATTCTACCAGAATGTCAAAGAAGAGCTAATACCAATACTCCTCAAGTTGTTCCACACAATAGAAACAGAAGAAACATTGCCAAATTCTTTTAGTGAGTCTACAGTTACACTGATACCCAAACCACACAAAGATGCAACAAAGAAATAGAATTATAGACCAATCTCCCTCATGAACATTTATCCAAAAATACTCAATAAAATACTGGCAAACTGAATCCAAGAGCACATAAAAAAATCCACCATGACTAAATAGGCTTCATCTCAGAGATGCAGGGATGGTTCAACATACAAAAATCTTGTCAAAGTAATCCGCCATATAAACAAACTGAAAGAAAAAAACCCACATGATCATCTCATTAGATGCTGAAAAAGCCTTTGACAAAAGCCAATACCCCTTCATGATAAAGGTCTTGGAGAGATCAGGAGTACAAGGAACATATCTAAACAGCCACCAGCCAACATCAATTAAATAGAAACTCAAATCGATTCCACTAAAATCAGAAACAAGAGAAAGCTGTTCCCTCTCTATATATCTATTCAATATAGTACTCCAAGTCCTAGCTAGAGCAATAAGACAGACAACAAAAGGAGATCAAGTGGATATAAATTGGAAAGAAAGAGAAGTCAAATTTTCACTATTTGCAGATGATATGATAGTATACACAAGTGACCCCAAAAATTCTACCAGGGAACTCCTAAAGCTGATAAATACCTTCAATAGTGTGGCGTGATACAAGATTAGCTAAAAAAAAAATTCAGTAGCCCTTATATATACAAATGATAAATGGGCTAAGAAAGAAATCAGTGAAACAACACCCTTCTCAATGCCACAAATAATATAAAATATCTTGGTGTAACTCTAACTAAAAAAGTTAAAGACCTATATGACAATAACTTTTAAGTCTTTAAAGAAAGAAATTGAAGAATATATCAGAAAATGGAAATATCTCCCACGCTCATGGATAGGTAGGATTAACATAGTAAAAATGGCAATCTTACCAAAAGCAATCTACAGATTCAATGCAATCCCCATCAAAATCCCAACACAATTCTTCACAGTCCTCAAAAGAACAATTCTCAACTTCATATAGAAAAAGAAAAACCCAAGATAACTAAAACAATTCTGTACAATAAAGGAACTTCCAGAGGTATCACCATCCCTGACCTCAAGTTCTACTATAGAGCTATAGTAATAAAAACAGATTATTTTTGGCATAAAAACAGACACGTGGACCAATGAAATTGAATTGACTACCCTGACATAAATCCCCACACCTATGAACACCTGATTTTTGACAAAGAAGCCAAAATGATACAATGAGAAAAAAAACATCTTCAACAAATGGTGCTGGCATAACTGGATGTCAATAGGTAGAAGAATGCAAGTAAATCCATATCTATCACCCTGCACAAAACTCAAGTCCAAGTGGATCAAAGACCGCCACATAAATCCAGTTACACTGAACCTGATAGAAATGAAAGTGGGAACCATCCTTGAACACATTGGCAAAGGAGACTACTTCAAAATATAACACCAGTAGCACAGATACTGAGGTTGACAATTAATAAATTGGATCTCCTGAAACTGAAAACCTTCTATAAGGCAAAAGACACAGTTAGTAAGACAAAACTGCAGCATACAGAATGGGAAAAGAGCTTAACCAACTCCACACCTGACAGAGGGATTATCTCCAAAATATATAAAGAAGTCAAGAAAGTAGATGTCAAAATACCAAATAATCCAATTGAAAAATGGGCTACAGAGCTCAACAGAGAATTCTCAACAGAAGAACCTCAACTGGCCAAAAGACATTTAAGGAATTGCTCAACATCCTTAGCCATCAGGGAAATGCAAATCAAAACTACTCTGAGATACCATCTTACACCTGTCAGAATGGCTGAGATGAGAAACACTGATCACAGCTTATATTGGAGAGGACGTGGAGTAAGAGGAACTCCTCCACTGCTGGTGGGAATGCAAACTTGTACAACCACTCTGGAAATCAATATGGCGGTTTCTCAGAAATTTGGGAATCAGTCTACCTCAAGACTCAGCTATACTAATCTTGGTATATAGCCAAGGAATGCTCAATCATACCACAAGGACACATGCTCAACTATGTCCACAGCAGCATTATTCATAATAGCCAGAATCTGGAAACAAATTAGATGCCCCTCAATGGAAGAATGGATAAGGAAACTTTTACACAATGGAGTATTACTCAGCTGTAAGAAAGAATGACCTCATGAAATTTGCAGGCAAATGGATGGAACTAAAAAAAAATCATTCTGAGTGAGGTAATCCAGACCCAGAAAGACAAACTTGTGTACTCACTCCTAAGTGGATATTAGGAGTAAAGTATAGGATAACAACCTACAATCCACAGCCCCACAGGCTAGATAATGAGGGTTCAATGAAGGAGGCATGGCTTTCCTAGGGAAGGGGAAATAGAAGAGATCTCCTGGTAAACTGGGGGCAAAGAAGGGGAGATGGAGGGATGGAAACTTGAGGGAGTAGGTTGGGTAGGCTGGGTGTGGGAGTGGGTTGGAGGCATGATGGAGGGGGAGAGTAACAAAAGAGATGTCTTGATGGGGGGGACCATTTTTTGGGTTAGGGGGAAATCTGGTGCCAGGGAAACCCCCAGGATTCCACAAGGATGAGCCCAGCTAAGACTCCTAGCAACAGTGGAGAGGGTGCCTGACCTAGTCATCTACTGTAATCAGACTGGTGACTACCCTAATTGTCATCAGAAATACTCTATCCGGTAACTGATGGAAGCAGATGCAGAGATCCACAGCCAAGCACTGGGCTGAACGCCTGGAGTCTTGCTGAAGAAAGGAAGGAGGGATTGTATGAGCCCGGGAGGTGTGTGTGTGTGGGGTCAGGACCATGACAGGGGAACTCAGAGATATAGCTTATCTGAGCTTGTGGGAGCTTATGGACTCTGGACCAACAGTTAGGGAGCCTTGGGACCTATCTAGGCCCTCTGCATGTGTGTGATAATAGCATAGCTTGCTTTCATTGCAAGGCTCCTGGCAGAGATCAGGACCTGTCCCTGGCATTTTGCTGGCTTTTGGTAACCTGTTCCCCATGCTGGATTACCTTACCCAGCCTTGAGGCAAGGGGAGGAGCTAGGTCCTGCCTGACTTGATGTGCATACTTTGTTCAAGCCCATGGGAGGCCTTCCTTTCTCTGAATAGAGATGAAGGAGGAATGGAAGGGGGGGTAGATGTGAAGTAAGGGGGACCTGGGAGGAGAGGAGGGAGGGGAAACTGAGGTCAGTATTACAATAAATGAAAAAATATTATTTAAATAAAATAAAAAATAAATAAGCCTTGAGCTCTCTTTGTTAAATAAATTAATATTTCAATCTTACAAGATAGGGTGATGTATTGTCTAAAGTGGATCTATAAGGAAACTTCTACTGATTTGACCATCACACAATGGAGTTATACAAAGAAACAGACTTTGTATCACATAATTACACAACTATTTCAGCTTAATATGAAATTTGAAAATAATATTTAGGAGATGAAAATGCTAACCTAATTTTATCACTATGCAATGAATACATATACTGAATTATCATCCTGTACCCTATAATATCTTAATTAAAATGATTAATGAAAACTAAGTATTGTGATAAAGGTCTGATTTTGATATCTATTTCCTCACTGGGATGTGGATTCTGTGGAAGAAAGACTGTTCTGTTCTCAGTATCACTCTAGTGAAAACTTTGGAATATATTAAACCCTTACAGTGCTTTTTGAAAGAATTAGTATAGCTGTTTGGTTGTCTATGGTGCAGTAATGATGACATCTTTCTGAAGTTTACAGAATCATGAACTCACAGCAGCTATGTTTCCCTGCACTAGACCTACACAAGCTCAGGACACTCAGCATTCCAGCATAGATGGGGGACTTTTACAAATGTGCTTTTATAGGATGGTTCTCAGACATGGGGAGAAAGAATTACACCAGTTTCTTCATGGAAACTAAAGAAGTATGCAGTGAATCCGAGGGAAAGGAAACCATGAAGTAGAATGAGCCCATGGGGCGCCTCATCCTCTGGGGTCCACATTACATCCATCTGGGGTTTCTAATGAAGAGATTTCAGAAAGCCTGAGACAGGTCTCTCCACATATGCTCTGTATCCTTGAGAAGAAGCCCTCCGCTCCTCAGCCCTCTCCTCCAGAAAGACACCAAAGAACAACTCGTGTGCTTGTAAGTAAAGCTATTGCATTCAGGAAAACAATATACGTTACCTCTGCGATTTCTTGTAAAAATTAAAAGATTCTATTAACTTCATGGAGATCTTCTTGATTCCTAAGGAAATACAGGAAAATCAGAAATATGTAACTTGGGCCCATCTATTCTAAGTGAGTTTAGTTGTGCTATGTCACAATTGTCTTGCTGCATACAGGTAAATGCTCTCTTACAATTTGGAGTTTCCTGGGTAGTTTTGGAACAGTCAAAACTGAATCTGATGTCAGCAGCCACTCCTACCCTATACCCGCTGCTCCCACCTCTGCCATCTTCCTTTGCCATTACCATACACCTCCCATATTCTGTTGCTTGCTATCACATTGATTCTTTACAAATGCTGCCATTTTTAATCCCCACATACCATTGCTGACCTACCAAACTTCATAAAAGTGGAATGTCATGTACTCATTTGGAAAACTCAGTGTAGTTGATGGCAGAAGTTTCATGGGATCTAGGACTGCCCAGAATTCTAACAGTTTTGGTGAATCATTAGCCAGGGAGGAGACAACTCAAAGTAGCTCAGCATAGAACCTTTAATACTGAGTTATAGTTTAGATGGGATACCATCATCTTAATGTAGGTAGATCAGTGTCAACAAATGATTGAGCAGAGAGGAGATTATTATGTAGTAACAAAGCAGGGTCATTCATAAACAATTCCAAATGTCAGAGAGAGAGAGAGAGAGAGAGAGAGAAAATGAATTGAATTTTGGAGACCATGAATGAGCTCTATGAATCATAAAATTTCTGGTCCAAGGCATGGGGATACATCATCTCAGTTGGTAGCATGCACAAAGCCCTGGCTTTGACCCACAACACTGAGTAAATGAGATGTGGTGGCAAAATGGATGAAATGGCATATCCTTGCAATTCCAATACTCTAGAATTGGAGGCAGTATTTAATTTAAAATATTTAATAATAAATTTTAATTAATTAAATTAATTAAATTTAAATTAAAATTTTAATTTAATTAAAAATATTTAATAATAAAATAAATGGAAAATTAGATATTCAAGGTTATTCTTGTTTACACAGAGTATTTGAGGCCTGCCTGAAATATATGACACTTTGTTCCATTTTATGGGAGAGACTTGGGGAGATACCTCAGTGTGTAAGAGATGTTACTATGCAAGTATGTTAACTGAAGTTTGGACCTCCAGTACACATGTAAAAAGTCAACACTATGAAAGACGGATGGAGGCTTGTTGAGGCTTGCCAGCTTCTAGCCTTGCCCCAGGCTCAGTAAGAGACCTTGTTTGAAGAGAATGAAATGAAGGGTGATAGAGAATACCCCTGAAGTCCTCCTGTGTCACATGCATGTGCATGTACAGGCACACCTCTTCAAGCATGTGACTATATTAACATGCACAGACACAGAAACACACAGACACACACACACACAGACACACACACAGACACACACACACACACACACCCCTCAAACTTTATTTTTTCAAGCTATGTAACCTGAGTAAGAATTTTTGAAGTACAGGAGAGGGGAAGTGCTGAAGGTCATACAGTGAAGTCCTGAGGTAAGTTCAGAATATTGGTCAGTTGCTTTCATTTGTTATAATATGATGGAAGATATTAATGAAAAATGATGAGAGTCTGGAGAGATGGCTCAGTGGTTAAGAGGACATAAAACTGTGACTGAGAGTCCAAGTTTAGTTTACAGTATCCATTGTGAGGGGCTCACAGTAGGTTGTAACTCCAAATCCAGGAGGACCCAATGGCTGTGGACACCTGCACTTGCATGCACAACTCCAACCCCTAAACACTTACACATGTCACATAATTAAAAATAAGGTCCACCTTTTGAAATGAACCTGATGATTAATAAGCAAGTGTTCTCCTATCTATACCTTGTTATTTACAGAGGCATATTTTCAGATGACATGATCGAGCAATAGGATAACCATTAGTCTGTGTGTATGAATCTAAAAAAGCACACATAACTCCAGAGGAAGAAGTGTTTTCTTATGATTCATTCTAGTGAAGGTGATATCACTGAATGTTTCCATAAATAAAAAGTTATGTTGGATTTATCAATAACTCTGTGGATAAAATAGAGAACCTAAAGAGCTTAGTCTCATTCAGAAAAAAGAGCTGTATGATTTAAATAAATTATACCAGTGGGAGGAACCTTGCTATACTGTGTGGTTAGTCAAGTAAGGAAAACCCCAGGTTGAGTCTGTCGGAATTTTTTTTTTTTTAAAAATAGGTGTTTGCCAGTTTGGGAAAACTGCTTATTTTTAGTGATGAGATACTGAATTTGACTTCATGCTGGAGGCAGTGAAGAGTGCTAGACAAGCAAAAGTATGCAGGTGTGTTTTTCAGAGCTCCGACTGGCATCCATGGAGAGAAAGTCTGGAAACTAGGAACATAAGGCAAAGAAACCACTTACAGTAATATTTCTGTGCTTCTTGCAAAACTGACACAAGTGTTATGTGAAGTGGTGATCAAGAACTAGAGGAAATGGATAATCAATGGTCACTATATAAATATGCATACACATATGTGCAGATAACAAAAATTAATGAAAAAAGGAGAGCCTGAATTTGAAAGTGAGCCAGATGGTGTATATGGGAGAGTTTGGATGGAATAAAGGGAAAGGTGGAATGATGTAATT
>CABHPQ010175934.1:34016-49738 GCA_902168405.1 Peromyscus aztecus | reverse complement strand
GAATAGCCTTGCTACCTTTGCCAAAAATCAGTGGATGCAATTGTGTAAATATTCTGAACCCTTTTATTTTTATATTTTATTTTATTTTACAATACCATTCAGTTCTACATATCAGCTACGGATTCCCTTGTTCTTCCCCATCCCGCACCCCTCCCCTTCCCCCCAGCGCATCCCCCATTCCCACCTCCTCCAGGGCAAAGCCTCCCCCTAGGACTGAGATCAACCTGGTAGACTCAGTCCAGGCAGGGCCAGTCCCCTCCTCCCAGGCCGAGCCAAGCGACCCTGCATAAGCCCCAGGTTTCAAACAGCCAACTCATGCAATGAGCACAGGACCCGGTTCACTGCCTGGATGCCTCCCAAACAGATCAAGCCAATCAACTGTCTCACCCATTCAGAGGGCCTGATCCAGTTGGGGGCCCCTGAGCCATTGGTTCATAGTTCATGTGTTTCCATTCATTTGGCTGTTTGTCCCTGTGCTTTATCCAACCTTGGTCTCAACAATTCTTGCTCATATAGACCCTCCTCTTTCTCGCTAATTGGACTCCCGGAGCTCCACCCGGGGCCTAGCCGTGGATCTCTGCTTCCAGATCCCTCAGTCATTGGATGGGGTTTCTAGCACAATTAGGGTGTTTGGCCATCCCCTCACCAGAGTGGGTCAGTTCGGGCTGTCTCTCAACCATTGCCAGCAGTCTATTGTGGGGGTATCTTTGTGGATTTCTGTGGGCCTCTCTACACTTTGCTTCTTCCTATTCTCATGTGGTCTTCATTTATCATGGTCTCCTATTCCTTGTTCTTCCTCTCTGTTCTTGATCCAGCTGGGGTCTCCCGCTCCCCCAAGCTCTCTTTCCCTCGACCCTTGCCCGAACTCTTTTTTAAAAAAATTATTTTTATGTGCATTGCTGTTTTGCCTACATGTATGTCTGTGTGAGGGTGTTTGGATCTTGGAGTTATAGACAGTTGTGAGCTGCCATGTGGGTGCTGGGAATTGAACCCAGGTCCTCTGGAAGAGCAGCCAGTGCTCTTTATTGCTGAGCCATCTCTCCAGCATATGAATATTCTGAACTCTTTATGTAGCTTCATTGATTGATGTATATGCAAATGTGACACAGGTTTTAAAAAAATGATTGTGTGTGTGTGTGTGTGTGTGTGTGTGTGTGTGTGTGTACCTTGTGCACACATGCATGTAGGTACCACGTAGTCCAGAAGGGTGTTGGATCCTCTAGAACCAGTTACAGGTGCTTGTGAGCCATCTCATCTTAGGTACTGGGAACCAAACTGGAATCCTCTGCAAGAGCAGGAAGCACTCAGTTGTAAATGGACATTTTCCTGTTTCAACCGCCTGGTCCCAAATAACTGCCTCAGAGGCTGAATATGAATTACAAATGCTTGGCCAATAGCTCAGGCTTGTTACTAGCTAACTCTTACACTAAAATTAACCCATATGCTTTGCCATGTGGCTCATGGCTTGTTACCTCATTTTTTATGTGTCCTGCTTGTTTGGTGGCTGGTTGGTGTCTTTCCTGACTCCACCCTCCTTCTTCCCATCATTCTCAGTTCTGCTTTCCCACCTAACTTCCTGCCCAGCTACCAGCCTGTCAGCTTTTTATTAATCAATGAGAGTAATGCCTATTCCTAGTGTAGAAAAGGATTGTTCCACAGCACTCAAGGGCTGAGCCATCTCTCCAGTCCCATGACACAGTCACAATAGCTATATCTATATAGGCAAACAGTCACACTCACACTTTCCACTTTATTCTTTCTTGTCCACAACACATAAACTAGTCCATTTCCTCCACCTTTTCCATACAATCTGCAGAATACCCTTGTCTATGAAAATCTTGCTGATATTTTATTTGGAATTATGTAACTTTGCAGTGACTTCAAGAGAACTAACATAAATTATTCTACCAAATCTTTCAATGAATATGGCACATTTCTCTACTTGCTAGCTAATCCTTGATTTCCCTATTCAGTATTGAATACAACAGCATTTTAGCCTGCAAGTCTTGAGCATGTTAGATTCACATCCAATTATTTAATTTTTTTGAGTGGTCATTTTTGTTTCAAAATTTGTGGGTGTGTGTGCACATGGACCACATAGTGCTTATAGAGGTCAAAGGGCAAGTTGCAGGAGTCAGTTGTCTCTTTCCACCCTGTGGGTCCCGGGGATTGAGACCATTTGTCAGGCTTAGTGACAAGCCCATTTTCTTTCTGAGGTAGCTTGCAGGCTCTGTATTCAGTTTTTAATTATGGCATCCGTGTCTTGTTAGTTTATAGAAACATAAATTTTATGTGACATAAAGTTCATAGTATGTGAGGATGTAGCTCATTTCTCAGACTATTGTCATACCTTGAATGATATTAATTTAAAATATTTGGTTGTAATGTTTCTATAGCTCATATAAGATGATAAACTATGAGCTGCAAATGGACATGGAAAGTTAAGAAAGTGTAATAAAATGGGCAACTAGACCTAAATATATAAATAATTATACTGAATGTTAATTGAGTTATCACTACAATTAAAAGGTTGATAGTACAATGAATGAAAACAAAATCCAGTTACACATTATGTATAATTACATTTAAATGTAAATGAATAATCAGATAAAAGTAAATGAATAGAAAATTGTACCATGCCAGCAGTAAGCCTGAGAAAGTAGTAATAGCTGTCTTAATATCAGATAAAATATACCTCAAGATAAAGAGTATTTTTGGAGGATGGAATATGTGCATATAACCAAAAGCTTAATAATTAGGGAAATGTACCAATAATAAATATGTACAAGCTTACTAACAGAGTTTCAAAATACATAAAGCTCAAATTCGTAGAATTAGAAAGAGGAATAGATAAATTCAAGTTGTAGTTGGCAACATTAACATCTCTATCTCCCCACAATTAACAGAATCAATATACATATGCAATAATCATACATATATACATAGGCAATATACACACACACAAATAAGCAGGGGTGTAGAGAATGTAAGGATTATCCACAACTAACTAGAGGTTCATCAAATATTATATACCTAATAACGGAGGGACGCACTTTGTCAAAAGTAGATATTTATGCTCCATTCATATGACGTTTTTGAAATTAAGAGTAAACAGATGAAGAAGAGATTGGTGGTTTACACACGTTCAGAATGGACTGTGTCTAGGCAAGAACGCTACAGGAAGTCAGCATGAGGAAGGGGACTTGATAAAGTCAATGTCAACATTCTGCCTGGAATATTGGGTTACAGTTTTACACTATTTTAGTATCTGGAGAAACGGGATAAATTATCTAGGACATCTGTGTTATTTCTTTCAGTTGCATAGCAATCTGTAATTGTCTCAAAATAAAACATTTACTAAAGTAATATTCAAAAGATAATATTCTGACCATTGTCTGACATCTCAATACATTTAAACATGGATGGTCAACATGGTTGTGGAGGCAACATTTATTATATAAATCCTCACTCTCCAGTTATTTGAAATGCTATCTTCATCACGTATGAACTCCTTGTGCCTGTCCCGCTCCACTGGTCTGGCTGTCTGGTCCTCTGACAGTACTAATTGCATTTGCTTCACAGTACTAACGGCGTTTATTTCACAGTATTGTTCTCCACTTGCCTCCATTTGGTGTCTCAGGTGTTCTTAAGAATTTCTTCTTCTAGATGGACTTTGGGATTACTACCTGGACCCACCCAAAGGGGTCCTCAGAAGCCCTCTTGGGTTCAAACTGGAAACCATCCCTTTTGCAAATGAATTTTGAGTGAATGAACACACGCAGATCATTCAGATCTTCTTTCTGATTTTCAATAATGATTTATGTTTTTATTTGCGTATGGATTTTATTGTCAAATTATTTGACAGTTTCTGATGTTACTGATACTGTGACGATAAGGATCAAAATGGCATTCATCTCCCTTTATTTTTCTGGCTGTTCATTGCTAATGTAGAGAAAAATCTATTGTGCTTTCTGTGCCTATATTATATATTTTTCTGATTTATTTTTAATGTTTTATACTCCAGGATTTTTATGTTTTCTATGCTTCCAGTCATATCATTAGCAAAAGAATTCTTTATACCTACCAATTACAATTTTTTTGTCATAATACATTAACCAGAATCAATCTATTATTGAATAATAATCACAATAATAGCTTCTCTGTCTTACTATTGATTTTAATTTAATTTAATTAAGTGGGTTCAGGCATTACAAGGCTTACTGCTGGTAATTTTAAAAGTGCATTTGCATAATTTAGTAACATCTTTATGTGATCATTTTAGTTAGGATTTTTTTTTTATAAATACTGGTGAATTTCACTAACGACAATTGTGGTGTCTGCTGTACATTTTTATTTTAATCTATGAATGTAACTATGTTGGTAGGGTTCCAGCACTGAACTACCCCAATATTCAGGAAATAAGCTGTGTAGGTGATCATTGCTTGTGTTTTCCCCCCTCTGTATCATCCTTTCCTACCCCAAGGTCTACATTCTGAAACATCTGCGTTTGGGTTTAAAGCATTCCTCGAGCACCTCTCCAGATGGGATGCATTCTCAGACAACAATGAAGCTAGCAAATCCGCCATGATCCTTCTGTCTGAGGATGGAGGAACAGTGTCTTAGTTGTGTGTGAATCCAGGGGGCTGAAGTCCTCATCTTCTCCTCTTCTGTCATTATGTCTTGTGCAGCAGGTGGGGAGACAGATGCCAGTCTGACTTCGCCTTGGAAAAGAATTTGGCGATTTTTGAGAGCTTTTCAGTGTGTTCTACTCACTAAAGCATAGATTGGATGGATAATAGTTGTGTGAAAGGCACCGTGCTAGACCTAAATAGAAAGTGTACAAACCTTGTTCTTCCATTTGCCATGGATTTGCCATGTCTTAGGAGATGCTCAGACATGTGTGGGATATGGGTCACCCATGTCTTCTGAAGACCGGTGCAGTCCTCTGATACTGTCTCCATGGTAGGTGTCCTTGCAGGCTGCTAACTTGATTCTCCAGAGGAACACTTCTTTGATTCATCTAATGAACGTGTTAGGTATTAATGCACACTTTTTTGTTGCAAAATGTGTTTGCCAATTTGGGGGATGCTTGTTTAATTTTGGGAAAAATTCTCAAAATACTCTTCTCCGCCTTTCTTACTTTTACTAGGTGTGTTGTTACTTTAACTTCACCTTCCCAGTGGGGTTCAGATCCAGTTGCTGAGATGTCAGAACCGGGCGGGGTACAGGGAACTCCAGAACAGTGAAGACTGATGCTCTCATCTACATGGTTGGTAGATGAGCATCAGGTAGGACTCAGCTGCTCATTCTAGACACAGTCCTTTAGTCTAGTGACCCTACCTCTGTAGGGGCACGCACACATACAAGAGCTCTGAAGACCCAGGAGAGCAGGAGGGAGGCAAAAGCTTCTGTGAGCCATGCTCTCCACGGGCTCTATTGCCATATTCATCTTCCCAGAGCTATTAGACAGACAGAACCTCATTCTCCTGCAGCTGCTGTGCTTATAAAAGAAATAAGGGTCGGAGGATTGTAGAAGTCTAAAACATCACATTTCTCTAAGTCTACCAATTTTGCTATTTTATCACAAGTGTAACTATTTCTAATAAAGGGCAATGGAGAAACGTCTGTGCGTCCTGAATAAACAGCCTACTGAATATGTGTGAAAAAAGATTTGAAGGTTGTAAGGTGGTGGTCATATCTCCTTAGGAAAACCCATACCTACTGGATTGTTGTTATGATCTGCTGATAGGAAGCATTCACACAGACAGGTGAGATGAAGACAGTAGCCACTCTGCTCCTACAGTAGTGTCTGTTGGGAGCATAAAGATCCTTGTGTCCTCAGATCTCCAGAGAAATCGGGAATGTTAAGCATGCAGGATTGTCCTCTTGAAGGAAAGGATGTATAACCTGTTTTTCCATCCAGAAGGTGGAGTCGGAATTTTCTTTGGACTGCCAACCAGCTCTCAAATAATGACACAGAGACATATTAATTATGAATGCTTGGCCTTAGCTTAGGCTTTCCCACTATCTCTTTTAACTTAATTTAATCTGTTTCTATTCGTCTATGTTTTGCCTCCAGGCTTTTTACCTTTCTTTAATTCTGTATGTCCTGCTTTCCTACTTTCTCCATGTCTGGCTGGCAGGCCCCTGGCGGCTTCCTGTTGTCTCTTTTCTTTTTTCCATGAGCCTAAATTCCTCCTCCTACTTACTCTCCCTACCCAGAAGTCCCGCCTATACCTCCTCCCTCACTATTGGCCATTCAGCTTTTTATTAGACCAATCAGGTGCCTTAGGTAGGCAAGGTAAAACAGCAACACATCTTTACATAGTTAAACAAATGCAACCCATCTTTACATAGTTAAACAAATATTCTGCAACATAAACAAATGCAACACATCTCTACATACTTAAATAAATGCAATATATCCTTGCATAGTTAAATAAATATTCCACAACAAGAAGGCTGGGAATTAGAGATGATTAATGGCCTGATGATCTGTGTCACCTGAAGGGCCAGGGCTCCCCCAAGCTCCCACAACCAGGACTGGAGAGACCTACTAATCTAAATGATCTTTACATTATCTATATAGCCAGGTACTCTCCCAAGCTCCTGGAACCAGAACCAGAGGTGGCTAATAGCCCAAATGATCTCTATGCAAGCTGCATGACAGAGGCCATGCCAGATCCTTCCTTTCTTGTGCACCAGGGATTGTATTAAACCAAGAAACTTTCCCTAACATGCTGTGTTTAAATATGCTGCCAATAAACCACCTGGCATCAAACTCTCTAGAAGTTTGATCCAGATCAATTAAGGTTGAACAGAGTTTTCATTTTCACCTCCTCATGGATCCTTTCACTGGTAGTCATGGTGCCTGTCAGGACCCTGGTAGCATCAATGGTCATGCAGCCCCTGGATGGTGCAATGTGGCCTGGATGAGTCACGGGGGTGGCGGCACCATCACAGTCAGTGGGACAGGAGACACAGGCCTTTCAAAGTCAGCAGGTGTGTGGCCGGTTTTCTGGGTCCTTGGTTTTCTGGGTCCTTACTTGGACAACAGTTCCAATTCCTATAGTGCAGTAGGTGCTGCTAGGGTAGGGCAGGTTGAGAGAGTGACAGATCCTAAGTCCCCGGGGCCACCTTCACCCATTTTGCACTGCTAGCCCTTTCAACACATTTGAAGCCAATTGCTTGTTGAAATTCCATTTCAGTTTCTCACCAATGATTGAATTTGAAATAACCCAAATGCTTTTTGTTTTCTTGGCTGGAAACTAACATCCAGGCAATAAAACTACAACATAAGTTGGTTATTTATAAAGAGGTGGGATGTACTAACATAGAAAAACAAGACTTTCTTCCTAAGTTTGGCAAATAGGGTTGTTATTTGAATTCTTGTCAAAAATCCCATCCAAAAGTAGACCTTTTCTCCATTCTCTCCCAGGTTCAGGCAAACTTAATCCATGGAGGCAGACCTTAGACTTTCTTCTTTCTCCTCCTTTCTCCCATTTGATACCTGTCCTGCACACATACAAAAAACTGATGTTATTTAGTGTAAGATTGTAACCCAATAAAGGAATGAAACAGAGGAAGTGTTTTATCATTTGCATGTGTGATGGAACTTCGATAAGAATTGGGTTTAGTTCATGATAATATCCACTGGACATTGGTATTAAAATGTAATCTTTAATTTGTAATTAAAACCTTTTTCCCTGTCAGGCATCTCAGGCATCGTGGGCTTTGTTGTCTTGTGAATACTTCGGGGGGTGCTGCGATGCTATGTTAGCAGAGGCAGCTTTGACGTTAACCCAGATGAGCAAACAGCAATGAAACTGTTTTAAGATGCCCCCTGATGCTCCAGGGAAAACTGGGAGGAAACTCATGATGTCTTTTTCGTAATAATTATTCATTGCAAACGAATATTTGTCGGCCATCCTTTATAACAAGTACCAAGCTAGGCATTATGGAGACAGCCATGATTGAAAAGAACAAGACAGTCACAACGTGTTAGTCAAGAGCTCTATGATGCAGCCATTTGGAGCTGCAGGAGACAGCAAGCTGCTCAGTCCTCTGTTTCCTCATCCTGATCACTGGGTAATCACGGCGTACGTTGCTGTACCATGCACCCATTTCTCCATACTCACCTCTCCCAAGCTGCTCAGGCCGTGTTGGATGTCCCAACAGCCCCAATATTGCCTCATGACAGAGCTACCAAGCAGGTCACAGATACCACACACTTCATTCCTTCCTCTCCACTGGAGCGGAAGACCCTAGATAAGAGGCTTTCAACCTCCCTAATGCTACGACCCTTTAATACAGTTCCTCATGGTGTGGTGACCCCCAACCATAAAATTATTCCATTGCTACTGCATAACTGTAGTTTTGCTACTGTTAAGAATCACAATGTAAATATATAATATAAACTCCCAAAGGGGTCACGACCCACAGGTTGAGAATCACTGCAGATGTTTCTTTGTCTATTTCCTCAGCTTTCAGATGCATCTTTAAATGTTTTCAGTGACTTGAAATTATATACCACCTTGCTTAATGAACATTGTCTTACTCACAGACAGTCCTCATGTGCTGTGCTGACTCTTAGGAATTCAGGGTCATTTCTATCTGTGATGCTAACATTTCTTATGAAGTTCAAAAAGAGCATTCCTTCATTAATAAAGACATTCTGTATAAAACCAGTTTGTCAAGATAATAGGATAGTGCTTAATAAACCAGGAAGTCTTTATTTTTTAAAAATCATCCTTAGCATACTCTAATTTTAAAAAGACTACATTAGCTATTATATCTGGTATAAACTCAACGACCAGTCTTGTTTTGATTCAGCACATCCTTAAATGCAATAAGGGATTGCTGAGTGGGATCAGGGCCATGTCAGGAGCCACGGCAAAGTGGTTGCTGTATGCATCCAAAGCTTCCCCAAATCATCTTTAAAATAAAGAATGAAATAAAGACAGACTGTTGTTGGGAATACTTACATAACATCCCTCCTTTCCTAAATTAAAATAAAGGCGCCATCTATAATTTAGGGCAAATTTAATCTGTTTTTTAAAAGAGATGTTTGATTTAAGTTGCTGAAATGGCCATTTCTCTGTTATCTGGATTTGGGCTTTTAGAGTGCTGCAGCTGAAGTCCCCCTGAAAGCCAGGTCTGAGTAAAAAGCTTTAGATCAGGTTGGTTATGTGGCAAAGTAGCTGGGCTGTGACTGGGAAAGAGAGGACTGCTATCTAGGTGAGGAGGAATTAGTGTGGGCACTCCTGTGGTCATGGATGGGTGCCACAGAGCCATTTGGTCACATGGAAGACACTTATTGGAACATCCCATCCAAAGGAGGAGTGAGGGCAATTACTTGCTCTCCCTGTCTCCACAGGATGAGCATTGCCTCAGGGGAATAACAGGCTCTGCTGTTCTCCCTTGAGTGTGTCAGGCATGGAGAGACAAGTGAGCACCCACATCACATAATGAGCTTGAGAAGGAGGTGAGCCAAGCCTCTGTGGGGCTGGACCCTGGCCACAGCTGGACTCAGAGCTGGGGCTGAGGAGGATGGGGGACCTTTGTGTGAGTGTCCAACACAGGTGAATAGTATTTATTTGGAAAAGATTTTGTATTAAATAGGACAAAATTATTCATAATGAAAATGATCTTATTTGAAGATTCTATGCTCCTTTGGGCTGCTAATATCTGGATTTCTACACTTGGTGTAAAGACAACTTATCAGAGTAAGAGATCATTGACTAACTTAATTAAAGATAATAAATCTGATGTTTCAACACTAGGTGGGGTGATTAATTCTGGATTCCCGAATCTAGCCTCATTTGGAATATACCCCTGGGTCTCTTTATTCTTACATTTATAAATTATGAACTCAATGAATCCAATAGTTTGCTGAAAATGTCCGTATAATATGTCCATGCTTATTTGCTTTAAACAGATAGCCTTCCCCACAGACCCGGAATGGAGACAAAAAAGCCTTTTGTTAATGCATCTTCAGGTTTGTGATTCTGCAGCTTAGTGAATGCAGTCATTAAAACTTTACAAGTAAGCCTTTCACAAATTTAAACCAATAAGTAGCAAAATGAAAAGGCAAGGGAAGTGAAATGAAAGAGACAATTAAGTGTCTTTCAAGACAGACGAATCTATACAGAGACAAGGATGAACAAGGAAGCCCTTGCATTGGGGGATCAGGAAAGAGTCCGTGCTGCTTTTACCTTTATTCCACTCAACGTCGTGATGTCTAATGTTTTCAACTCCACAGGACCTAACATCATGTAGGAGACAGACCCCTGGGCGTGGCTGTGAAGGGTTCACTGAGGTGGGAAGACTTGCCTTCACTCTGAGTTTTACTTTCCAGGGGTTGAGGTCTTGGTCTGAAAAAAAGGAGAAAGTAATTGGATATTAACATTCATCTCTCTGCTTCCCCACAGAGAAGCCATGTGACCAACTGCCTCTGCAGGCTCCGCCATCGTCACTTCCCTGCCACGTGGACCGTGCCCTGCCCTTGAACTGTGAGCAGAAACAAACCCTTCCTTGACTTGTTTCTTGCCAGATACTTGATTACAGCCACGCGAAAAGTAACCAATACAAAAGTGTTCAGCATCTTTCTATTGTTTTCGAGATCAAGCCCCATACAAGCCGTTTAATGCCCTCCCAAGAAAATTCCATGTTGCTTTCCTAACCCTGTTTCCCAGAATATGCTTGAAGGAGGATTTGCTCTGACCTACTTCGTCTGGGTGCTTTAAAAACATTAATTCAGTCATTTGCATCAAATGTCTGAGAGGGAAGCACCATTGTTAGCCACAGTTTGCAGATGAGAGAACTGAGGGTCACAAGGTCACATACCTGCTTGCCCCAGTCATCAACTAATATGTGATAGAGCCAAGATTCAAGCCCGAACTTGGCTCCTGAGCTTGGGTCTTCACAGTCATTCTCCTGTCTGCTTCATTTCCCTCTGAATGTGTCCTGACCTTGCTCTATTCCTGTGTGGTTTTTCCTCCATATGTAGAGTAGGCTGCTCCCTCTTTTCAGTTTCCTTAAATCACACTGGTTCTTTAAGTATGGGAGCCCACAGACATTTCCTAGTGAGATCTGAGCTTGCTTTATCCAGCAGGGCTGCATAAGGGGATGAATTGACCACATGCATGGTTACCAGGTGTTTGGAAGGGTCTGCATTTGGCTGTGCTAAGGGGAGGTCTTTTGCTCCACCCCTTGGCATTTCTATAAATAGCCCTTTAGCAGAGACAGAAGGGGCTGGTGGGTTTTGACCCAGACCCTCCCAAAGCTATCCTGTGTTTCTATCTGTCTCTCTCCTCTATATTTCTATCTAAACATTTCTCACTTCTCCCTGCTTAAGATTACCCTGGGGGAAAAAGTGGGGACAGACTCCCCCACACATTGAAGGCTGAGAAAAAGATTGACTCTCTTCCCTAAAGCTTCCCACAAGTCTATCAATCACAGGGAATCTCATGTTTGGGACTATAGGTGCATTAGTCAGGGGAATCCTCTTGAAGACTGTCACCTACCACCTCCATGAAAATGATCTGTGTATACTTCTTCCTAATCTCAACACTTCCTTACTGAGAATGGGGCCAGATTCTGTTTGTGTGTTAGAAATATATAGCTTCTATTTTGTGGCAAAGCTGGAAATCAAGAGAATAGTGTTTTGGTGAAGGATCCCAGAGGATAGAAACTGACTTCCTTTGTCACCTCTTTGGGTCTCTTCTGTCACCCGAGACCACCTGTGTTTTGTGTATAGTTAGAGCTCAGGACTCATTGATTCGAATTAAAGTCAAGGACTGGGATGATTTGTGCTGTCACAGCTTCATTTCTATTATTTATTAAAATGAAAATTTAATGTACAGTCCATATTCCAAATAAATGCAGGTTGGCAATTTTAATAGCAGATATGACAGGTAATTTAAAAAGGGCTAAGAATTACAGTGTGGTGCTGGAACTTTTTTTTCCCCGTCTCCTTTTGCATGTGGAAGATTGTATTTTCTTAGCAGGTTTCCAGGGGACACTGTCACAGTATTAATTATAAGTTTGTGGATATAACTACAACTGAAAAGTTTGCAATGTCACACACAAACTTCTAACAGTCGTTCAGAAGCTGTGATGGAAGATAGCTGGCATGATAGGGCTGTTCGTGTCTGTTTCATCTGGGTACTCTTGGAACAAAAGCAAGTCACAGATAGAGTCTATCCGAAGCCTGGCATGTTGGTCGTGCAGGTGGCCTCTCTGGGCCCTTGACATCAGGCGCTTGATCGTAAGTGACAACAGCTTTCTTGAGAAGGTGACAGTAGATATGGGAGGATGCTTTGCTTATGCTGACTTTCAGGGAATTCCCTTCTGTATCGTGATCAGAACCTTAGGCCCTCCCTGTTTTATAAACATGGAAATGTTCTCTAAGTCCCAAGACTGACAATGGAATTAGCAGCGACTGGTTCCTCCCTGTGTGGCAGAGACTGTGCGATACAGTCCAGTGTACTGTCCCATTCCTGGTGCTGGAACTGGAACTGAACCCAGGGCTGTGTGTGTGCTGGGCTGGCACTCTACCTCTAGGCAAGCTTAGCTTGCTCGCTCGGGGAATGCCGCTTAGCTTCTGTCAACTTGTCACACATCTGGACATCCCGGGGAGGAGGGATTGCTGTGGAACCATCTTTGTACACTGCAAACACATGTTGCTTTCATTGTTAATAAAAAGATGATTGGTTGATGGCTAGGCAGAATATTTTGGGGGCAGAGAGAATGCTGGGAAGAAGGAAGGTGGAGTCAGAGGAGTCACCAGGGAAACAGAAAGGAAGCAGGACATGCAGGAGAGGAAAAGCCAGGAGGCAGTACCTAGATGAATAGAAATGAGTTCGTTTAAGTTGTAAGAGCTAGTTAGTAATAAGACTGAGCTACTGGCCGAGCATTTATAATTAATAATAAGTCTCTGAGTGGTTATTTGGGACATGACTGGCAGAACAGAGCTGATTGTGATCACGACTAAAAACTCTGCCTACTAGCCAGTGGTGGTGGCGCACGCCTTTGACCCCAGCACTCGAGAGGCAGAGGCAGGCAGATCTCTGTGAGTTTGAGGCCAGCCTAGGCTGCAGATTGAGTTCCAGGAAAGGCTCCAAAGCTACACAGAGAAACCCTGTCTCAAAAAACAACAAACAAACAAACAAACAAGAAAGATAAGAAAAAAGAAAAACTCTGTCTACAAGGGATCTCAATTGAGAACTTGCTTCCCTCAGGTAGGCCTGTGGGCATATCAGTGGGGGCATTTTCTTCATTGCTAAATTAAAGTATGAGAGTGTTGGGGGGTACTATCCCACAGTGGGTGGTGCCATTTCTGAGCAGGTAGATGTAGGCTGTACAAGAATGGTAACTAATCAAGCTAGGAAGAGTGAGTCTGTAAGCAGTATTCCTCCATGGTTTCTGCTTTAAGCTCCTGCCTTGAGTTCCTGCCTTGGCTTCCCTTCATGACGAACTGTAACCTGTATGCTAAGATAAACACCACCCTCCATGTCACTTTTGGTCACGATGTTTATCATAGCAACGGAAAGCAGAAGAGGGCACCAGGCTAACCTCAGACCCAATGTATCATGTGTGTGTAGGGGCTACAGTCAAAAATAACTTTGCCAGGAAAGTTACCCTACCGGTAGAGTCTACAGCATACAAATAGGTGGTCAACACCTGTTTCCTCTACTGCTGCTGGGTTATGTCTGTTTCTTCCCTTTTGCAGTGGTTCCTTTACAGGGTCATCACTGCTTAGATGAAATGAACATCAGACTCTGCCCTTCCTGATCCTTCCCAAGCAGCTGCCATAGGTGAGAATAACTTTCAGTTGTGTGTGAGGGACTGCGTACCATTCCTAATAGTTAACTGTGAGAGTCAAAAGCCATGAAGAGAGCAGGAGAAGGCCTCTAACCACTTTCTGTCCATCTGATGACTTGCAAGATATTAACTTGTTCTGAAAGCTATTGTTCATTTATTTTTACATTTCCTGAGTGTGATATTTGGGGGGGGGGGGGGGAGAATGTGGGTGGGTGGGACTTCTGGGGGTGTGGTCAAGATGGCTTAACTTTGAGTAAGAATGTCACTCAAGGGGCTGAATGGGTGGCTTAGTGGTTGAGAGCACATACTGCTCTTGCAGGGACTCAGGGTCAGAGCTACTCAGGTAGCTCAGGGTCTCCCGTAACTCCAGCTCCAGGGTAGCTGCTTCTATGCTCCATTTTAACCTCTTTAACATTCCTGTGCATATATACCCTCCCCATACAAATGCATAATTAAACAGTTTTTAAGAGAAAAAGAATATCACTTAGCTATCCTGGTGGGGGACAGGGAAGACTTTCCCACTGATCAGGTGGGTGTATGGGGTGGAACTTACGCTTTTATTTTAATATATTTAACATTACAACTTTAATGCAGACTAATTTTGTACAAAGAAATGTCTTAGTGGTGAAAGACACACCTCCTGAAAACCAGAGAACTAATGTTTTAATCGAGTGCTTCCCAAACTGTGATATGCACATGAGTCACCTGAGATCCTATTAAAATGCAGATCAGGTCCAGCCTGAAGCCTCATTTCTAACAAGCTCTCAGGTGAGCCTGATGCAGCTGGTCTCTGCATCTACACCCTGAGTGGGAAGAAGTCCCCTTCAAGCCAGCTTAATTAAAGGGAGAAAAGCTCAAGCACCTTCATCACTGTGACAGCGTCTGTATTTTCCTTTTCCCCGAGCCCATCTAGAGTGTAGTTGTGTAGCTATCCCAACCTCCCTGGGCTTGGCTTCAGAATTCAATGATGAAAACCTTTGCCACTCAAATGATGACCTGCAGAACAGCAGCTACTGCTCTCACCTCTCCCTGACGACAGCACCTGGCAGTTAGTTTGCTAGAAATTTGAAATCTTAGGCTCCTCCCTAAGCCTACTGGCTCATCGTCTGGGAGCTGTGCACACACAGACATTTGAATGCTGATGAAATCTGGGTACTGAATAGATACGAGCCTTCACCCTTTGGATCCTTAAAATCACATGACCCATTCATGATTTTCCTATTTTACCTTTTTAAACTTTTATTTTTAGTCAGATGTCTTGTGCAAGGATGTGCACATGTGTGCAGGTGCAGGACGAGGCCAGAGGTTTCAGACAGGCAGTTGTGAGGACCTAATGTGTGACAGGTAGGACCTGTGGAGACAGGCAGTTGTGAGGACTTGATGTGCGTGCTTGGTACTGAACCTGTGTCCTCTGGAAATGCAGCATGTATTTTTGGGCCATCTCCTCCTATTTTACAGGTGAGAATGCAGTTATGGTTTGTCCCGTCAGGTTGAGGGTTCTCTCCTCAGTCTGTTGATACCAGGCATCTTTTCCCCAAAGAGAAGGGAAGTTCCCTAACTGAGAAGGCCATTTTGCCTGCCAGGGACCTAGGTCCTGGCCTTTGAAAGCTTGTCCCAAGCTCCCTGGGATGTTCCCAGCAGGGGACCCTTGGGAAGCCCTGTCTCCCTTTCCCCACTCAGAGCTCTGTCTGTTTCTAGTTCCCCACTCAGTAGTTGCAACTGAAAGCTAAATATGTTGTATGTTAACCTCCAGCCCACCATGTTTCCTTCACTAGAGTTTTCTGGATGCAATCCTTCTGCTCAAATGAAATGCTTTCTCTGTGAAAAATTTCAGAGAGGGGAGAGGGAGAGGGAGAGGGAGAGGGAGAGGGAGAGGGAGAGAGAGAGAGAGAGAGAGA
>CABHPQ010175934.1:0-33916 GCA_902168405.1 Peromyscus aztecus | reverse complement strand
ATGTTGTATGTTAACCTCCAGCCCACCATGTTTCCTTCACTAGAGTTTTCTGGATGCAATCCTTCTGCTCAAATGAAATGCTTTCTCTGTGAAAAATTTCAGAGAGGGGAGAGGGAGAGGGAGAGGGAGAGGGAGAGGGAGAGGGAGAGGGAGAGGGAGAGAGAGAGAGAGAGAGAGAGAGAGAGAGAGAGAGAGAGAGAGAATGCTAATCTGAATCCTAGCTCCTTGCAGACATCTGCACCTGCTCCATTCATTCATACGTAAGCCTAGCCTTGGGTGAGACTCACAGATATCTACACATTTGGGGAAAAAAATGTTTCTACCAGGAAGTTTTAAAATAAAAATAAAAGTGGGTGAGCAAGGACAGACCAACAAGGAGCATTAGAATTCTGACTGTGGCTCTGACATTTGGCCAGAGAAGTCTAGGGCAGGGAGGAGCATGGTTCACAGTCAGAGTGTGGGTGCCGCCTGGGTTAAGACCCTGCCCTACCCTCATTATACCAGTTTTTCATGGAAATCAGACTCCTACTTCTGACTGTGTTCTAGAAGCAGGCTAATGGGCACAGGCTTACTTACAGGATCGATTTAGTAATCTCTCCTTTCCTGAACTGATTCATGTCTAAATGAGGTGCTTTTCTGCTGTTCCTGTTTCTCCCCTCAGGGGCACTGACGCAGTTTCTTCTGCTGCTCACCGGGAGGAACTGAGTGGGCTGGCTCAGTCTCACTAGGTCTGCTTGATTGAGATAGCTTAATTTAAAAGTGTGGGGGGGGGTA
Organism: Peromyscus aztecus; assembly: GCA_902168405.1. NCBI lineage: Eukaryota > Metazoa > Chordata > Mammalia > Rodentia > Cricetidae > Peromyscus > Peromyscus aztecus. The sequence continues at coordinate 33,142 of CABHPQ010175934.1, read as the reverse complement.
TTTGAAATTTCCATTTCTACTATGCTTTTGTCTTTTGAATTCCCCAAGTAAGGAGCTCACAATTTGGGGGGAAGCAGGTTAGATCTCAATTTATTGTCCATCTTTTGGTCAGTGTCCGTATTTAATTTTTGATTTGTCTCTCTAGAGGTTTCACAGGAGTCTTGGTGCTGGGGACAGTGTATGTTGGAGAGGAAGATAACACTTTGGTGGGTGTGTTTGGACATTTAAGAAGTAAATGAAAAACAGTTACTCCCTGCAAAAACATTTCCTTGAGACTGAACTATCATAATAGAGAAAAACTACCATTGGTAAATATGAGAGAGTCAGACAGATATGATAGGTCAAATCAAACTATTTTTAACTCCAATGATATTATTATGAATGAGGATTATTAGGCCACTATAATGAAGAAATGGAGAGAGTGCCATTTCTTGTTTGGAATGCATCCAAGTTCTAAGTTAAATAGGCCAGAGGTTGATCTTTTTTTTTTTTTTTTTCTGAGAATGGCTTTCGAACTCCAGCACCAACCTGCACCTTGTCTGTGTATATGTAATGCTTTGCCTTCACTATAAAACACTTAAGGCTGTAAATTTAAAAACCCATCGCAGTTACTTTTAGTGGCATAGCACATTGCATTTGTCAGTTAGTGAGAGGTGAAATGGAATGGTCTAGCACCCAATACTGATATTATACTACATATGTGTGTTTGTATGTGTGTGTATTGAAAACATTATATGTGGCCTATTGTTTATGGAATGGTGAATGTCAGTCCATGAGCTCAGATGGGCAAGATCAAAAAACAATTACATTGAGCTATTAAAGAAATGTAATTTCTCAATTTATTAATAAATGAATAAAGATTAACTTATTAAAAACGTAATAACTCAATGTAGTTGTCCTCTGATCTTGTGCTCCCACACTGCTGAGAGTAAGTAGGAAAGCTTCCTCAGCTGCCTCTTAGGGTTTCACCTCAACATGATCCTATAGGTGTTGATCCACAAACCCCAGATCCCTTGTAGGGTCAAGGTGCTGAAGTAGGGAGGAGAGAATGGTCATTGTACCCACACTGACACTGAAGTGTTTGGGATTCTGGCACCCATGGCCTCTGAAGGTCCAGTTCTCTTGCTTGGTGTCACTTACATTTTCCATGGTATGTCTGTGATCCTGTCTTCCTTGACATATAACACATCTGATCAGTCTGGGGTCTGATCAGCAGACCATTCTTTTTGTTCCTGGTAATTCTGTTGCTTTCCTTTTTTCATCCTTCTAGCCTTGGGGAATTCTCTCCTAGTCTTAGAGAAATCTTTCTTTCTTCACAGGCCACATGCTCAACCATTACTTCCTAGGCCCTGAGCAACTGAGCTAGGATATCTGGTGGAGAGCTCATCCCTGTTCTCCTGGGGTCTGTACATGTCTCAGGATCATGTAGACTTTATGGTATGAAACCTACTCCAGAAAACTGATCCGAAAGGCTCCTCCCTGAGGACTAGCTTTCAGGGTACCAGAAGACACCCTGCAAGCTCTCGAATAAGAGACGCAACTAACAGTCCAACCCAGCTGTGGTGCCTATCAACCATGACAGTGACCAGCGTGGCACGATAACCCTAAGGGTAGAGTGTAGCATGAGTCTTAAGAGTTCTTATTAATAAAATCAAACCTCAGCCAGGTATTAGGGTGAACACTGGAAGATCAGAGAGACAGAACGAGCCACAGCTAACCTCACCTGGCAAACTTCTCAGCTGGTCTTGTTTCCTCAGACTGGAAGCCTCTATGTCCTCATATCCGAATGACTCTCAGCTGAACTGCTGCTAGAAGCCTGAAAGCTTAACTAGCCCAAATGCTTCTCCAGGGCAAATGCCTCTCCAGGGCAAATGCCTCTAGTTTCTGGTCCTCACGCCTTATATACCTTTCTGCTTTCTACTGCCACTCCCTGGTATTAAAGGTTTGCTTTCTGGGATTAAAAGCCAACTACCCAGGGCTGGTGAAGTCATGGATCTGGGAGGAGAACCTGCAGCTGCCATTTTACCAACCCAGCATAATTCCTCATCGCACTGTAATGTTTGTTCTCATCCTCACAGGCAAGTGGGTGTCTTCATCAAGGAAACTTCTCTTTGCAACAGGCAGATCCCAATATCTGAAAAACACAACCAGTCAAAACACACAGTCGTGGATCCCAGTCCCGATGGACACATCTACAGAACAACTCCTGCACCTGAGGCTCAGGGATCATCGTGAATGAAGAGGCTGGAAGAATGGAAGAGTCAGAGGGATGGACCGAAAGCTCGCTGTGAGATTGTGTCTCCTTGGAATGTCAGAAGCTACACCCATAAAAATCTCACCAGCCATGACTGCTTAAACATGAGCTGAACAAGGACCACACAGTAAGCATGCTAATGTGGATGGGGAAAGCTCAGGAGTCCTCAACCCTTAACAAGAACTACAGGAAAATGAGGAATGCTGGAAGCTGAAGAGACAGTCTTCCCCAGGGAAGAGACACATCAACTGGTTATCCAATACCAAATGGCCAGCCATGAAAACACACATATAAGTAGCATCATACAGACCTAGGTGGTTATATTTATATAGTCAGGAATACACACACACACACACACACACACACACATATGTCTATAACAATAATTAATGAAAAAAGAGACCATGAACTTGAAAGTGAGCAAGGAGGGGAATATGGAAGGGTTTGGAGGGAGGGAAGGGAAAGGGGGAAATGACATAATTTTATAATTTCAAAAAAAAAATAATTAAAAAAACGGATGTGAATCAGAAGAGAACATGTGGAGAAAGAAAACCAAATTGGTTTTCAAAGCTGAGAAAAAAACTATACCAAGTTTTCGTGATTAAAACAAACAAAAGCCTCCTCCTGAGAGTTCAACCAGCCCCTGCAAGTGGCAGGCCGTACAGAGCACACAGCCGGCAAGCATTCATTCACCCTCACATACATCAAATAGACTTCCACACAAGAGACAGACACCCATTGTAGGCTGTGCGGTGAAATTACTTTTCTATTGCAAGTTTCTAAGGACAATTAATTTTAGGTGGCTGGCAAATACACTGTGAAGGGAGCAGACTGTTAAGTAGCTGTGTGAGGCTGAGATTGTCCCCTTTAATAGGGCACCTCAAACCTTCCCTTTAAAATGCATCCCTGATTAATGTGAATTATACCCGTGGCATGGCAAATATTTTTTCAAAAACAAAGGATTTTCATGGAGGGAAATCACATCAGGAATAAATGGATGGGTATGAAATCCTTTCACTACTACAATAATAGGATAATTTCTGTAATACTTCAAGCACCCCAATCATTTAATGGCCTTTTTTTTAAATATAAAAGCGAGAAAAAAATCAGCTGTTCCTGCTCCCTCCCGCACTGAGAGTTTATTTGACAAACTCCTTGTTCAGTTAATGTTCTCTTGAAAAAAAATAATAGTAGCCCTGTCTGAAACAGGAAGAAGAATTTGGTTTTTAGTGGTAAAAACTGAATTCTTACTTTTCTTTTCAGAGATTGCTGTAGTATCTTGATGGGGGGGGGGGTATTTTCCTAGTGATAAAGTTAATCCTTTTTTTTTTCTTTTTTTCTTCCAGCATTCTGAGAACAGTTTATAAAGTAACATTCTATTTCAGGATTCCAGCATTTTTCAAATCAGATGCCCAAGTTCAGCATCGGCTTTTATTTGTATCTCATAGATGAACCCCTTCCAGGGCCTTGCCGCACCTCCACAGACCACAGCAGAACAGTGATTCTTACACTATCTGAGATGGAAGACCCAGTGTCTAAAACCACACTGTCAATTTCTGCACCAGTGTGCAGAATGAACAGAAGCCCCAATGTCTAACCTGCAGAGGGTGTTCTAAACTCCTCCTGGTCTAGGGACAAGTTAGCTTCAGCTGTCTGTAGAGGGCATGGGGTCCTCATGCTCAGAGATCGCACTAGGGAAACCAGGGATGTTAAACACCCAGGCTTTTTTCTCTTCAATGGAAGATTTTTATATCTGTTTTCTCCTGTAGAGCTGGGAACAGATGTAGTTAATAACCTGGTCATCTCTGCTATCTGTAGAGCCAGACCTCACTCAAATCCCCCAGATTACTGTATTTATCTTAGGTTGTTTCCAGACTCCTGAGCGAACACATTCTTATGAAAGAGGTCTCATGTACTTTGCAAAAGAGTTTGCTATTATGCTTATCCCAGATCCTTCCTCCCTAGACCCTTATCCTGAGCCTTGTTTCTCAGTCAAGAGAAGCCATTCTTATGGAAGAGGTCACATGCAATGTGCAAAAGAATTCCATGTGGTTGTGCCTTAAGCTTTACTGTGATAATTATCACTAGAAAACTTTTCCCTGAGGTTGTACTGTGCTTAAATATGTCAGAAGTAAACTGCTTCGGGGTCAGATTTAGAAGTTTGAGCCAGCACCAGCTGACTAAGTCATACTGCAAAATATTTCCTTCTTGCCTCACATGGACCATACTTGGCCAGCTCTGGCATTTGCAGGGACCCCACAAGCTGTCTACTTGATATAGCCTGGAGTTATCTGAAGAAGTATCCTTTTGGGGGATTACCTCAATCAGACGACCTTATGGGCATGTCTGTGTAGCAGACATTATTGCTAATTCATGTAGGAGGGCCTAGCCCAGTGTGGGAAAACTGTCCCTAAGCTGGGGTAGTGGAGGTGCAGGATTTTGGGCTAGCTGAGCAGAAGTTAATGAGAATGCCAATAAGTAGCAGTCCTCTGGTTTCTGCTTCAGACACCTACCCTGGGTTCCCCTGATGATGGACTGTAACCTGTAAGAGGAAACGAACCCATTTCTTCCCAAATTGCTTTTGGTCGTGTGGTTGATTACAGCAACAGAAATCGAACCAGAACAGACAATAATCTCTGGCCCTGCCTCACGGTATCCTGAATACAGCTTCTCAAAATACAGCTGTTGTGGTTCGGCTATAAAATGCCATGGTTTTCAGCAGTTTTCAGCTGCTGGTGAATTGGAAGGAAGTCGCCAAGACTTTTGTATACTGAACGTACTTGTGGACATGGGAGCCTCCACTTCTGACCCAAGCTCTTCATTTCTGGATTTGCTACAATGAAACAAGCCATTCCACAAGCTCTTACCACTATGGGTAGAGTCCCAGCTGTCCTATTTTATCTACCTGTCACCTGTGAACCAAAGAAACGGTGAGTTACAGTTGTGAAGTATTATATCACGGCAACAAAAAGGGTAACTAACACATTGGTATCAAAAAGTGTGGTGTTAACTGTGATAAATCTGACCACGTAGTTAATAAGCCTTCACAACTTGTTTGTGTAAAGTATGAGAGACAGTTTAGAGACTCTCCAGAACACTATAATCAGAGCTTAATGCATCACTTTGATAGAAGCTTATAATATCAGAATTCTGATAGAAATGTATATAGTATACCATGTTCCTGAGTTTTTGATTGGAAACCATTGACGTTATTTTCTGAAAAAGAGTTTGGTTATGAATATTCTCCCAGGTTTGGAGAAGCTAATGAAACTGAATACAAAGTAATGGATGAATTTGTTTGATAGAAGAGATTTCAAGACAGTGTAACATTTAGGCTCTGGCATGGTTACTGCTCACTGTTTTAAGGCAGATTTACAGTGAGACAGAGCTGAAAGTTATAAATACTAGCCACTAGTCCACTGAGGATCTGTTGTAGAATATTATATTAAGATGTGTTACATTTATTTATGCTGTGGAACATTTGTTTAATGACGCAAAGATGTGTTGCATTCCTTTATGTTGCATTTGTTTAACTCTGTGAAGCTGTGTTACTTTGCTTGTGTAAAACACCCGATTTGTCTAGTAAAGAGCTGAATAGCCAATAGCAAGGCAGGAGAAAGGATAGGTAGGACTGATAGGTAGAGAGAATAAATAGAAGAAGAAAAAGAGAGAAGAGAGAAGGAAGGAGAAAAGGAGGAGAAGAGGATCCCAGGAGCCAGCCACACAGTCAGATGTGGAATAAGAAGTAAAGAAAGGTATACAGAAATAGAGAAAGATAAAAGCCCAGAGGCAAAAGGTAGACAGGATAATATAAGCTAAGAAAAGCTGGCTAGAAATAAGGCAAGCTAAAGCTGGCATTTATAAGTAATAATAAGCCTCTGTGTCTGATTTATTTGGGAGCTGGGTGGTGGCCCCCCAAAGAGTCAAAGAACAACCAACAACAAAGAACACCATGAGAGAGATCTGAAAGTTGAACAGAAAGGTGTAGAAATGGGCAATTTGGCAAGGATCACGGGTTGTGTTAAAATTGTAGACAGGATGATACCAAAGTAGCTATAAGGGATAAAGAGATCAACACAATAAGGGCAAAATTCAAATTTTACAATGGGTCCATGGCAATGGTCCTTAGAGGGCAAACCTGTACCCACCAAATGTTCCAAATTTCCCTGCTCAAACATGACCAAGGAGGGAAATGTTTTCCCAGGTTCAGCTGTACTGGTGGTACATGGAGAGTGCTACAGCTCTGAAGAGAGGAGACCAGGATACATCTCAAGTTGGCGGCAGAACTTGGTATAGCTATTTACGTAGTGCTGGATTTAGCACTCATGCAGAGTCTAAGAGTTACAGGGTCATGGAGGCTTACACCAAGACTCTAGATAGCTGTCATAGCCAGACAGTGGGTAGTAGAGTTGGATTCTCTTCATGAAGTTCCTGAGTGGCCTGTGTATATGAAACTGTGAAGGTAAGGTCTACGTTTCAATAGACCCAGGATGTTGAAGATGCTTAGATATGGGGCTTCTGCTGAAGAAAGCTGCACACACTTAATGAAGTAGGATCAAGAAAGAGGCCATGTATTTTATGAGCAGCGGAGCTACCCAAGTTCATTGGAGCCCATTGATGCTGCCTTGCCTCTATGAGCCTGTATCTGCTAGCTAGGCCCCATATGAAAGAGGTTCCACATCTTCCCAAAGACCAACTTCTTGAATACATGATGAGTCTGTAGAGGATAATTCACCAAATTCCAGACACCAAACATGGAAGTGAAGGATTTGGTATTTTCCTTGTTATAGTTCAGTCTGCTTTGGTTCTGTATTCCATTTCTGGGTCCCTCTTCTTTTGTCTAGGAATGGAAATGCTTATTCTGTGTCACTGGATCTTGGAAGCATGAAAGTTTAAATTTTGTATTTTACATGGGCTTGTGGTCAAGTGATTACCTGAATTCTTGGGGGAAATTTTGACTTTAGACTTTTGAAAAGTGTTGGCATTATAATGATATAGGACTTTCAAAGTTGGGCCGAATGCATTTTGCACTATGAGATGTCCATGAGCCTATGAGGGCCAGTGGTGGAATAGCATGGTTGGAGTGTGAATTATCCTCTACAGACTCATCATGTATTCAAGAAGTTGGTCTTTGGGAAGTTGTGGAACCTCTTTCATGTGGGGCCTAGCTAGCAGATATAGACTCATAGAGGCAAGGCTTGGGAGTTATAGTTCAGATCTGCTTCTAGCCAATGCTCTCTGCTTTCTGATACACCAAGAGGCTATCAGTTGGGCTGTAGACTCTCCACATCATAGATGGAACCCCAACCACAGTGCCTTTCCTGCCATGATGGACTATGGTCTTTGAAGCCAAGAATAAGAGTAAAGCTTTCTTCCTTGTGTTGCTCTTACAGACTTCTATCACAGCAGTGAGAAAAGTAATGAACACAATTAGTTTCTAAAGTAAAGCCCACATTCGTTATGCCAAGGCTCAAGCCCCTGAAAAAGACTCCAATTGTGCCTATATTTTACACACAGTCTTCACCCTTTTTTGTAGTGCTTTTCCTGTCCTGAAAAGTAAATTCTTCAGCACCCATCCAGAAATATTCCTTTGCAAATTACCTTTGCAAACTACACTGACTTCTAGATTTCCTGATTGCCTGTAACACCTACAAAGTAACGGCAGCACTTCTCTTTGTTACTTTTCAAAATGATTAAGTTTCTAAAATTAATGAGTATTTAGGGACTTTATGGACAAGAAACTTGGAGTGTTCCCAGTCAAGAGAAGCAAGTACAAGGAACTGACCTCCCTGTCTACTGAGATATAGGAGTATAAGTGGTATGGGGGTAGGGGTGGTGTGGGTTAGGGGTAGGGATGGTATTAGGGTTGGGCATGGGGATGGTATTAGGGTTGTAGATGGCATAATTTTTTTTGGTCTTAGCTCCATAAGGTTGTGTGTTAGTCTGGGGAGAGTTTACAAGAGGTGAGTGTGTGTGTGTGTGTGTGTGTGTGTGTGTGTGTGTGTGTCTGTTTAAAGTAAATATTTATAACAGGATTAGTACAATTTATATATAGTCATGTTTTAATTGAACTTTTTACCGAGAAAATCATAGATTCATATTAAGTTATAGGCAATAACATAAAAAGAGTCCATAAACTCTATACATTCTCCAGCACTGGTAGTTTCTTACAGAAAGAACTACGGTTGTGTATCACAACCAGGATATTGTCTTGTTTTAATCCACGGATCTTTTTCTGATTTACTTGGGTTTATGTGTGCTCATTTGGTATAAGGGAACTGTTTAATTTCATTCAAGTTTACCACAAATGTGTAGGCTCCTTATTGCTGTCTAGTAGTCCAGCCTCTAGGCAGCTTAGGGCTTGGAGGGAATCGCAGTGCTGGTGAAGCTAAGACTTTTCTATCTGAGGTGGTTAGGAAAAAAGATATTCACACATTCTTGATCATTTCCTTCTTTATTCATCAGCCTCTTCTGAGGAACTCACTGGGCTGGACTCAGCTGGCTTGGGTTTAGCTGGATTCTACTTTGGGCGAATAGCCATACAAAAGTGTATTTATAGATTGTTACATAAAGTATTTCCTCATACCAAGGTCCCTAATCTTAACTTACATGTCTTACTGAAGGAGGGCATTACATGTCTCCATGACTCTAGTCCTTCATTAAGCATTGTGTGCAATACGCAATAATACAAGACCCCCAGGTGTGTCTGAGGTGACTTGTAACCGAGATCATGGGATGTGACCAAGGTCATAGGATTGCCACAAGGTCCTCTCAGCAAAACAATCATTTTTTTCCACAAGGATTCTTTAAGGTCAAGGTACTCCTAAAAATCATGTGTTCATTCTAATCTCTATCCCATACAGTGATTTTGCTAAATTCCTACACAGTACAGGTAAAATGTTTTTCATCTCCCTTACATGATTAAAAACAAAGTCATTCCAATATCCCATATACATTTACATCTAGGTAACTTATTGTAGATCAACAGAGCAGAAGCAGACAGGAAGCGTCTTTTCACAGACAACTCCCTTGATGGCAGGGTGTATACTGGGCTACCAAGAAAGAATCCACCATTCTACTGTCTATCTAGATAGTTAGTCTTACAAGGAATTGTAGAGAAATCACAAACCTAAACTTTTGTACATAAAAGAGAGTCAGTCAGCTGTACTTTAGATCTTTAGGGTGTATATCCATCTATCACTAGTTTCTTGTATCAGGATTTTGAGGGCAGGAATGACTACAAGGAGTTAATCATCACCTTTGATCAGCAACCAACCTTAAGAGTTGGTCTGCTTTGTATTTTTAATCTCAGCTATGTGTCCTATGGACAGTAGATTGTTTTCTGTGGTTATTTCAATCTTAAAGCTATTGTCAAAACATCTGATCTAACCTGAAGTTATTACGAGGCTTTGTTTCAGTCAAATGATGCACACTGAGACCTGTAACTATATCTTTTTAGCATTAAGAGAATTAAGGCCAGCCTGGCTTCCAGCGAATTCAATTGTTCTCCTAATCATTAACCTGAGCTGTGACCTAAAGCAGTTCCTTAGGTGGAACACATAGGTCTTTAGCTGTGAAACATATCCTTGTATTTATTTTTATTCACCAAAACTCTGTGTAAGCTAATGTTATTATTATCAGCTAGGTGGTACAGCTTAGGAGGAAGTCACCTTCATAATAATTTGCAGGTAAAACTGCCCAGTAGAATGGGAAGTTTCCATGAGATAAACACATTACCTTACAGGCAGTGGGGAATTTCCCTACACCCATTTCAACCATGCCAGATATCAGAGAGAGAGAGAGAGACCAACAGTAAACATGCAAAGGGATAGCAGAAGCAAAAGAAACAAGAGGTCTGTGGTCACAGGGCCTTGCCTACCTGAGAATTAGTCACCATGGGGTTGCCTCCTGTTGGGCCAACACCCTTAACCTCAGTTGTCATCTGCTACCCCCTGACATGGCTACCAGCAGCTCCTATTGGTATGAGAGTCAAAATTCAAAACAATTCCCTTACTTCAGTTTGTGCCCAACCCTGCTCTATTCCTCCAGCTTTGCTCTGTTTCTAGTCCTTGGAACTTCTAATCTGACCTTTATTTCTAAATTTTGTCATTTCAAAAATGTTACAGAAATGCAAGTAGATAGTATGTAATCTTCTGAGATTGGTTTTTATTTTCAGCTTAGCTCTCTGGAGGTTTATCCTAGTTATTGTACATGTCAGTGGTTTATTTCCTTTTATTGCTAAATATCCTTCCATGATATGTATATATTAGAGTGTGTTTAACCACTCACCTATTGAAATTCATCTGGGATGATTTTATTATTAGGTCTCTACAAACAAATTGGTCATGAATATTTGTGAACAGGCTTCTGTGTGACCACACATTTTAATTTCTCTGGGATAAATGACCAAGAATACACTTGCTATGTTGTGTGGTACTTCATGGTTTACTTAATCTTGCAAGCTTGTTGTTTAGAGTTGTTTTCCTTTTCTATTTTGAGGTATGGTATAAAGTTCATTTACTTGATCAGTTAAGGACCTGATATCAATCTTTGAATAAGACCCTACTCAGAGCACTTTTACACACATCTCATTTTCTACTTTCATCAAATCTATAACCTCAGTGGCATTTTACAGGAAATGGTGACACAGAGCAGTTAAGTACTTGGAGTCATGTGGAAAGTTGATGTCTTGGTCTAAAGCAAACCCTGAGACCCATGAAGCGGAACTTTTAAAACTATGTAAGGTGACACATTAATGGAAAATGAAGTCAACTAAATCAGTTACAACCAGAATGTTTTTAAAAAGAAGATGCTAGACCAGAATACTAAATCTCACAGTGGATTGCATTTAGTAAAAGGGTATTTTGCATATCTTTTTGTATTTTATGTATATGCATTTAAGTAAAATTGGACAATAGTTAAAAATATTAGAAAAGCCTACCTTTATGGCTTAATTCTCTCCATTATCCTCATACCATTATCTTATCATTTCATTTTTGACAAATATAATACAATGTTTTGCAATATAATTTGATAATATAGCTAGAATAAAGGCTCAATTAACAGTTCATCATCAATAGATTAAAAAGAGACCCTCTCTTTTCTGATGGGAGTCCTGTCAAAGTGCCAGTTTGTGAAGCTTTTTATTTATTTGCCTCATCTATAATCACTTCCAGGTTACAGAACAAAAGGAAATACTACCTGTAGTGGTTTGGGCATGAAATGCTCCCCCCTACCCCAGGCTAAAGTGTCAAAAGTTTGTCCCCAGATGGTTGTAGCTGGAAGTTTTCCTGTGTCCTGCCCAGTCTTGCAGCTGCTCAGACCCAAATAAGCACACAGAGGTTTATATTAATTACGAACTGTATGGTCATGGCCTATGGCTCAACCTTCTTGCTAGCTAGCTCTTATATCTTAAATTAACTCATTTCTATTAATCTATAAGCTGCCATGTGGCTGTGGCTTACCGGTATTTTTACATTTTACTTCTGCCAGGGGCTAGCAGCGTCTTCTTCCTCTCTTTTCTTCTCCCACTATCTCTCTTGGATTTTCCTGCCTGGCTCCATCCTGCTCTGCTATAAGCTAATGCAGCTTTATTTATCAACCAATCAGAGAAGCACATATTCACAGCATGCAGAAAGACATCCCATAGCAGATGGTTGGATCACGAGGGCCTGTCTTAATTAGGGTTTTATTACTGTGAAGAGACACCATGACCACAGCAACATTTATAAAGGAAAACATTGGGGCTAGCTTTTAGGTTCAAGAGGTTTTAATCTATTATCATCATGGCAGGGAGCATGGCAGCACCCTGGCAGACATGGTGCTGGAAGAAGGGTTTAAGAGTTCTACATGTGGGTCAGCAGGCAGCAGGAAGAGAGAGAAGACCTTGGGCCTGGCTTGAGCATTTGAAACTTCAAAGCCCACCTTCAGTGACACATTTCCTCCAACAAGACGACACCTCCTAATAGTGCCATTCCCTATGAGCTTATAGGGGCCATTTTCATTCAAACAACCACAGGCCCTAACCTTATCTGTGGTTTAATCTACTGGTGCATTCATAGCTAAAAGGGTTATTGGGGAATGTACTAGTTGGATGCAGGTCACTATTTTCTTTCTCTTGCTCTCTCAGCTTCCAGGATACTAAGAGATGAACAGTCTTTATCCATGTGATGGCTAATCTTGCTTGTCAACTTGACACATCGGGAAAGGGGAACCTCAATTAAAGAAATGGCTGTATCAGACTGGCCTGTGGGTATGACTGTGGGGGAAATTTTCTTGATTGCTAATTGATGTAGGAGTGTGTACATGTGAGAGTGTATATACAGGAGAACCCACTGTGAGGGGTGCCATACCTATGTATGTGGGCCTGGGCAGAATGAGAAAGACAGCTGAATATGAACCTGAGAGCAAGCAAGCAAGTAAGCAGCATCCCTCCATGGTTTCTGCTTCAAGTTCCTGCCTTAACTCCCCTCACTGATGGATTGTAACTTATATGATATAATAAACCTTTTCCTCCCTGGGTTTGTTTTTCGCCGTGGTGTTTACCAAAGGAACCGAAAAAAGCAAACTCTCTTTTACCATCAAGTCTCTGCCTTGCCATAAATCTAAAACCAAGGATCTAGCTGTGGACTGATTTGTTAGAATCATAAGCCCAGGTAAATCTTCCCTCCTTTGAGAAAAATCTTTCTCAGACCTTTGTCACAGTGATAAAAACTGTTCAGGGTACTGTCCAGTTTAGGTGAGAAAGATCAGTGTAATGTTGATAACAGAGCATTCCATGGACCTATGGACAATACAGAGAGTTACATGTCAGAAGACTCCTGCAACAATCAAGACCCAAGTTCAGATCTCTTTACAATATTAGGCTTTCCCTAAAATTAATGTCCTGAGGCTCTACTGGCTATTTCCTAAGTAATATCTGTTGATATTATATATATATATATAATATATATATATACCTAGAATTTCATATTAGGTTGTTTAACCTATAACCAAGAAGACTGTGAAAGCCAGACCACCTGTCTGCCCACAGTTAGATGAATTTTCAGTAAGAAAACAAAAATAGATGTTTCTGTCTTGTAACATGAGGCGGACTTAAGCTCACTCAGAGTTAGGTAACTAGAAGGCAGAAAGCTGGCTCACATTGTAGGAGACATTCTAAGGCAGCTCTACAAGAGTGAAAGAACTGCCCCATATGGTCTTGAACTAACAAAATGAAGGATCCATTAGCCCACCAGAAAACTTTCTGGCTGCAATAAAAGCTTTGATTGCACAAAATGTTCTTTAAGGTCTTTTCCAAACCACATTTCCTAAGAATCAACTCAATGACCTTTTCCCCATTAGTCATTTATCTCTGCGCATTCAGCCCACAGACCATATTGCCTCACCATCTGTTTGAAGTTAAAAAAAATTATTTCCAATCGAAACCTTTGTTACCATGATTTTTACCAACATTTTTAAATGGCTCACATACTAAAAAATGATGACAGAGTGAAATAAAATGGGATTGTTTGAGTTATTTTTCTGTTGCTGTTACAAAATAGCTGACAAAAGGTAAGTTAGGGAAGAAAAGATTTATTTTGACTTACGGTTCTGTGGTGGATATAATCCACCATGGCAGGGGGAAGGGGTGTCAGAAGCAGAGTGAGGCTGGCCCGGCATTCAGGAAATCCAGAGTTCACATTTCATTTGCACACAGGAAGCAGAGAGAGGGAACAGGAAGTGGGGCCTCAAAATCTCAACACCTACTACACCCAGATAAGTATTTCCTCAGGTGAGGCTCCACCTCCTAAACCACCCAAAACCTTCCCAAAGAGCATCGCAGACTATAGACTAAGCATTCAAATATATGAGATTGTGGAGAACATTTCCCAGTGAAACCACCACAGGGATGGAAATGTGGAATTCCATGTTATCAGTGTGAAATAGAGAACTCAAGAAATAAGTAAATATGGTCGGACTCCATTGAGTGTTGAAGCAGACGGAAAGAAAGTGATTGACAGTCTACTAAGCTACCATCAATATATGGACACATGGGTCATCAGTCTTGGACCTGTTAATGCTGTTTGGTGATTCCTTGAGTGGGTAGTGAACTTTCTACAGAAAGCCACTCATGAAGAGAAACCCCTGTCTCCTAATGAGTTCATTTAAGATGCTCTGAATCCAAATGTAAGTGGCTTACTATTTACATGATAAAATTTACTCTCTCTTATGTTATTTAGCATGTTGTTGAAGTGATAAAACAAACAAAAACAGATGCTCTCCCCATAGTCTTTTTTTTTTTTTTTGCCTTCAGAAACAGAACTAAATGTAAATGATTGCTGTGTATGAAGGAAGTGATCTCATGGAAAGGGTTGGATAAATTATGGTGAGAACTGTATTTTTCTTCACAGGATTTTCTATCTCTACTCTTTGATGAACGGTTCTTTGACATCTAGAATGGAAGTGAAGACGAGGATGGCATGCTGAGGAGCCTGACCTGGAAATTAAGACTTTCTGTTGCCAATTTAGCTTGTCTTCCTAGGAAACTGACCACGCTGCCCATGGCCTTGCCGATTTGGGCTTTTCTAGACTCCTTTTAATCTTACAGAGTATGCTTAGGAAGTACACAAAGTACTTCCTGAGGCTTCAAGCAGTGAGAGGCATCAGAAACCCTTAGATACTCCAAGAAACATCTTAGATTCCAACTGACATTATTCAGCAATAACCGAGTTTAAAGGATTATTGAGCCTTTGGCTTTAAGTTTGTGGTGTGTGTTTATGCTCCAAGTCCAAGGAGAAGACCAGGCCTGTCTACAAGCAGAATAGTTACTTCCACATCTTACTCCTCAGAGAATCTTGCGATAGAAGGAGGAAAAAGGTCCATACAAGCGTCAAACACTTTTTATTTCATTTTTAATCTAGTTCCTATTTTTAGATAATTATTGCTTCACATGCAGCTATAAGAAATAATACAAGATGTTGCATATCAATACCTATATTTAAAGTATATTTAAAATGATGACGCTTTGCAGTAAATACAGCTCTGGTATATGAACATCCCCAAAAATATCTATTTACAAAAATAAGGTAAAGAAATACTTTAAAATCCCATTGTGTATAATGCACCACCTTTTCTTCTTGTATCTGTAAATGCAACCATAAGCGTTATGTGTGAGTATCCCCACTGTATCTGAACGTGGATTTCTTTGAATGTATTCCCCCAAATTGTATAGTTGATCGGATAGAGTTCTATGTCTAGGTTGGTTGGTTACCATTCATTGGGTTTTAGTTTTGTTTTGTTTCAAATGACTCCAGTGGCTACATCACTTTACGTTCCCACCAGCGATGTATCAGAGCTTTTCCACCTTCCCACATCCTTGCCAGCATTTGTTCCCATTTGTTTTCTCGATGATGGCCATGCATGTGACCTTTCGACTGTTCCTGCTGCAACGCCTTTACTCTGCCATCTGGAGATGACCCCAAGGAGCTGTAAGGGCAGCTAAATTTTCTTTCATAGGTGCCTTGATCATGGCATTTAATTATAGATGTAAAAAACGTAACTAAGACAGTTATTGAATAATTTTTTCAGCTATTTATTGGCCATTTGTACTTTTCCTTTTGGGAACTTTTTTTTATTGTCTTAACTGTTTGTTGATTAGATTATTTGGGGTGTTTAATATTTGAAATTCTTTATAGATCCTAGATGCTAATCTTCATCAGCTGTATGTTTACAAAGGGTTCCCCCAATTTTGAAAGCCATCTTTATATTTTTATTTTATTTTTTATTTTCTTTGCTATACAGAGATTTAAAATTCTCATTTGCCAGTTCTTGGTAAATTTCCTCCGTCATCAGAATCCTTGTTGGAAAGTTCTTTGCTACAGTTCTGTCTTGAAGTGATTTCCCTGTCATTTCCTCTGTCAGCTCCAGAGTTTCAGTCCCTGCGCTAAGGTCTCTCTGATCCATTTATAAATGATTTTTGTGCAGAGTGAGAGATGGGGATCTAGTTTCATCGTGATGCATGTGGATACCCCGTTTGCCCAACATTTGTTGAGGAGGCTATCTTTTATTCCCTGTGAGCTTAGGGCATCTTTGTTGAAAGGCAACTGTCCATTATTTTTAGGCCTTCTTTCCATTGGTCTACATGTCTGAATGTTTACCCATATCATGCAGTTTCCAGTTTCTGTACTATGGGTCCGTGTTGCAATTTCATAGCCGTGATTGCAGTACCTTTAGGATGCCTCTTCCTGACAAAGAGTACTTTGAAGGGAAGTTTCCCATGCCTCACCCTGGAGTTTTTGTTAGTCGATGGCCCTTGGGGACAGCATTAGTACCCCATGTGGCATATTTTCTTAAAGCAATCATCTTTTTATTTATCAAGTATAGTAAATTTAAACAAATGTATGAGTATTTTGTTTCAAATAATATTTCCTTATTTCTTTCCTGTATGTAGGATGTCTGACCATATTCAGAATTCCATTTTGCTCAATCTATAATGTTTTTGAATGAAATAAAAATTTTAGGGATTTCTTTAACTATTTTTATATGCAGAATATTCATAACCTACTGATATTTTACCAAATGCAATGAAATATAGAAATCTCACTTTAATACCTTCTTATCCTTTTCTATTTGGAATTGCCTTTAAATATTTTTGTAAGTATATTTAGAGAGATGGCAGACAGTATTGATGTTTTGCTTTAACTGTCAAATACAGTTTTTAAAAACTTGAAAAAGTTGCAGTCTTTATCCATAGTTTTGCTTACTATGGCCTTCCCTCCCTCCCTCACTTCTTTCTTTCTTCTCATTTCCTCTCTCCCTCACTTCTCTTTCTTTTTTTCCTCTCCAAATGTCTTTCTCTTTTGTCAAAATTACTTCTATAATTTTCTTTCAATTTTGTTTTGTTTTGGTTTGGTTTTTGGTTTTTGTCTTTTCGCTTGTTTTGAGACAGGATTTCTTTGTATATCTTTGGCTGTCCTGGAACTAGCTCTGTAGACCAAGCTGGTCTGTAGACCAAGCTGGCCTCGAACTTGTAGAGACCCACAGGCCTCTTCCTCCTGAATGCTGAGATTAAACACTGCCTTGTCTCAATTGATTTTTCATTGTTAGATTTTCCTGGCCCTTGGTATGAGAACATTTCCAGTGTACCCTGCAAATTTCACTATCATAAGACTTTGGATTGTATTAAACCTACCTTTTCTGTTTTTTGTTTGTTTATTTGGTTGGCTGGTTGTTTTGGGATTGGTGTTGTCTTTTGTTTGTTTGTTTTGTTGTTGTTTATCCTTTATGGAAAAGGAGGGGTCCCGGTTTGTTAGTCAGGTGGAATTATCAGTCCAGGTTCCCCATTCAGCTTCCTGTGGCACCCAGGGTGGGTCTTCTCACCCTCAGAAGTCAGTGGTAGCTCCCATTCCCCATTTGACTCCACTGACCCCACAGCAGCAATGGTCTCAGTACCATTCCATGATGGTGAAAATCTCTTTTAACACTGTCTTAATAGAGAATTGGGGCAGATTCTTCTGGGTGTGGATGGAAGTCTAGGACTGCACATCGTCTCCACTGACACTATTGTTGAGGAGGTAACTGCTGGTCACAGATGAAAACCTGTCCCAGAATTCTTCTCTAGCATTTTCCCCAGCTGTTTGGTTACTTCCTAACAACACAGGGAAGGCAGAAGTCTGTTTCCCCCATCTGACTAATTGTTTTCCTGTAGTGTCTGGCAGGAGCAGAATGATTACTGCTTCCTCATAATTACTTTCTTGGTGGGACGCCTTTTTACTGGTCCTTTGGCTATGGAGAGAGGATGCATTTGAGTTCCCCCTGTACGAACTGGTGTTTTTTGATTGCTGAATTATTTAGCTTCAAGCCTGGAGCTTATGAGGTCAAAGGTACCCAAGGGTTTACCACTGTTTGCTGCTTGGGTCCTTGAGGCTCCTAGCCAGTCTGCCTTCTCTGCCCTTTACAGCTCCCTTGTATCTGATTCATTTTTCATGCCCGGGTCTTCTAGTTGTAATTAGTAGAGAGAAAAGTGTGTCTATCCCATCTTCCTGGAAGTAGAAGTCCATTATTTTATGTTTTTTAAAATTAACTACACAATTACTTTGCCATTTTATCTTATTATTATAATAAGAATTAGAGTCCCAGAAAGCCTAAACGTTTTTTTGTTTTCCTTGCTGACTTTTTACCCAAATCTCATGTGCATCCTTCTGTTTGGTAATCTTGCTGTGAGAACAAATTGGCCTGTCTAGGCCTGTGATGAACCCGGGGCTGATGTTGAAGATGTTTTTCTCCTGAGATAATTCCTTTTTGTTTCTGTTAGATGCTGCGCATGGTACCCATGCTCACTATAACATCTTTATCAGGTCTATAGTTCAACTCAGTTTAATGTAGTCACAGGCTCGGGTTGTCCTCATTGAACTCCCCTGAAGCTTAGTCTGATGGAAGCATCCTGTTTTCCTTCAGCCTGAGAGAGAGAGAGAGAAAGAGAAAGAGAAAGAGAGAGAGAGAGAGAGAGAGAGAGAGAGAGAGAGAGTATGTACATACCTATGTATGTATGATGGCTTGGTCATAACCTCCCTGGCTCCTTTTGGAAACTGGGACTACCTGCTTGAACCATTGCCTTACTTTTTATGAGACCAAAAATTCAATACATTTATTTTCTACTACTTTTGAAGAGGGTATACTGCCAGAAGCTGAAAGTACCCCTCCCTTTCTCTTTTTCAAATATAAGAAGTCACTCAAACAAATTCTCAGAAATCCACTGAGAACATCGCATCATGTTAAGAGTTGCCCTTCCCAGACTATATTGTGGAAATTTAATACCATGTGACATGGATGGTAAAAGCTTTTTCTAGACAAAAATTTTACAGTTAAAAAATTGAGAAAATTGAATACACTAGTGTATGGCTTTTAGGAATGTGTAATTTACATTAATCTGTGTTAAACGGTATGAGAACTTGTGTATTAAATGAAGCATGTAAAATTGCAGTTAACCCTTCATTTTCTGGTTTTGTCATGATGTAGGACATTGGATGTTGGACATAATTCAGCTCCAGTTTCTTTCTCATAAAGAGATAAGAGAAAACTAGGTCTTGGGCATTTGATCACTGTATTCTTTTATGTCTGTCAGCAGCTGTTACAGCAACTTCTTGTGCCATAAGGATGCACGTCTTTGAGAAGTACCAGAAGTGTGTGGCTGCTTTCCCATACTCAGAATGTTCCTTACCTCTCAGCATTTCCCCCCATGCTCCCCACTGCAGAGCACCTATGCTATGGTTGGAAGGGATGTTCCCCAAAGGCCTGGCTATTAGGTGATTGTCCCTTGGGGGGTGCTTTTGGGAAATGGCAGAATGTTTGGAGTGGGAGGCCTCAAGACTGTCCTTGGATAGTTGGAGGAATGTCCCCTGAGAGAATGGAGACTTGAACCAGCCTTCTCAGTCTCTCCTGCTTGCTGGCTCCTGATGCTTCCCACCACAGTGTGCATCTCTGCTAAGTTCCAAAGCAATGATCTACCCAATGTTGGGCCGAAATCTCCAGAACCAGGGACAAAAGTAACCTTTTTATCTTTCTAAGTTGATGATCTTATAATCTGTTATAGTAACCAAAGACAACTGAAGTAACTGCTTTTCCTAGAATTGATAGAGTCTCCCTCATTCTGTACACAGGTTGAACATTTCTCCTCAGGGTTACTTTTATTTTTCCAATTATCACCACAATCACTGGCCCAATCATCTAATTGTAGTAAGAATCCACTAGCAGCTGCGCCTCCCTGCACGAGCTCATAGGAAGGACAGGCTAATCTTCATTGCTAGGTATTAGTCCAGTGCTGACCCCCTCCCCCAACTTTATTGGCCCAGAGTGAGAAGGACACCACCCACAATAGCATTTAGGAGCATCTGAGTGAGTCTGAGGGATGTTTGCATGATGGCATCACCTTTCAGCCTCTCTGAGACTTGCTTTCCCCTCTGAGGCAGTGGCGATGTTAAGTGTGTGGTTTATGTTTCTGAGCCCTTGTGTGGATCCAAGGTGATAATAGCCATGGCATTCCTCTGTGCCTCGCATAAGCTTGGCAGACAGAAGCAAAGTGCTGGGAAAGGTCTGCAATATGCTTCCACGGTAAGTGGAAACAATGGTCAGACATTCATATGCTATTCATGAAGCAAAGATATTTTAGAAGACAATGCAATTTAAACATTCAGTGCCAGACTTTATCCCCATCCCTCCCCACTATTGTCTTCTTGAAGAAATAGTACAGAAATCTAATTCTAATTACAGCAACAGTCATGGAGCTTCTCAAATAAACAAAGATTAAGGAAAATATGGAGCCAGTTTAGGTTAGGGTACACTCAATATGCCTAAGGTTATTTTCAGTAAAAAGCTAACCACTTAATCGTATTCTCCTCAGAAAAATGAAAGCTGCTGACCTTAGAAGGGAAAGTGGGTATATTCTCCTCTTTAGCCTCCTGAGTCAATCAGTTCTAATTCCTTTTTGAATTCACATAATCCTTTGCCAATGAATTAATGAATAATATTTTTGTAAATGTGTTCCTTTGAGAATGAATTTTTGTGTGGATAGCTTATTAAATCCCCGTTAATATCTATGATTTTACCATATTAATGAAAGCACTAAACTTATGTTCTTGAAGTGTGGGAGAAAAGTTATAAGATTATTATCTCCATATTCAATTATCTTCCTACCACATTCTTTCTTAGGAAAATAATGAGTGATGTGAATGTATTCTTCCACAGTGAGGAACTTGGTATGGTGGGAAAAGGGACCCCTGAAATTATTATAGACGTCACTCCTCTCTGACTCAGTCTGTCTTTTAAGAATTGGGACGAAAGCAAACTAAAGAGATGGTGTAGCTAGAGTTTTCCTGCCTGGCCCACGGTCAGGCTAAATTTCTTTCACCTGCCAGTCCCACAGCCGCTCAGACCCAACCAAGTAAACACAGAGACATATGTTGCTTACAAACTGTATGGCCGTGGCAGGCTTCTTACTAACTGTCCTTATAGCTTAAATTAATCCATTTCCATAAATCTATACCTTGCCACATGGCTCGTGGCTTACCGGCATCTTTACATGCTGCTTGTCCTGGTGGCGGCTGGCAGTCAGCGACTCCTTCTGCCTTCCTGTTCTTTTTATTCTCTCTGTTAGCCCCACCTATACTTCCTGCCTAGCCACTGGCCAATTAGTGTTTTATTAGCAACACATTTACCATACAGAACATTCCACAGCAAGATGGGTCTCTAAAAAGATCGGGCCACTGCCTGGAACATTTACGTCAGTGTGATGTGAAGCGACGGTTGGAATCTCTGAGTAGTGGGGCCTCATGGTAAAAGCATGAGTAGACTCCACACCCACTGGAGGCAGTTGGCATTGCTACCACCCAGCAAAAGGCCATGGGCGTTTTCTCCCTGCAGCCCCTGGCCTCTTACCATTCTGGTTTCCAGACACTTTTTTAATATTTCTGGTTCTTTGAGGACAGACTTAAGTACTGACTGTTTGATCTGACAGTGCAATGTTGGATTAAAAAAACTAAAAAATGTCTTTTGCTGGCCAAAAAACCATTTGTTCTGTCTCTGCCAGCTTAATTCCCGCTTAAGCTTCTGGGTCTTGGCTTAACCGTCATCTTCCCTGGAAGGTCTAGACCATAGCTTTATTCTAGTCAGGTTCCATGCTGGTAAACCTAGGGCCCTCATTACTCTGCACAGTACTTCTACAGGGGTATAGCTCCCCCTTCCCATGTTCCCCTCTGCCCACACAAATACCTCAGGCTCTGTTTATAGGCTTTCAGTATGGACTAGTCCTGTGCGGCTACTAAGTATGTAAAATGCAGCCAGAATGATGGAGGGACAATTTTAAACTTTGTTTAATTTTACTTAAATTGTCTAAACTTCATTTTATTATAAATTGCATAATATGCAAATTATAAACAAATAACTTTAAATTATTAAAATTCTTTAAGTGTAAATAGCTGAATAGCTTTTAGTTGCCATATTTGGCAGTACAGTAGACTGTGAATTTTGTAAGTACAGGGATTATATAGCTATCTTTATAGTTCCAGAACCACAGGACTGGATTCTGTACATTCTACCCAAGCAAGACATACCTGTTAGGGTTGGAGAAATGGCTCAGTGGTTAAAAGCACTTGCTGTTCTTATAGAGACCCAGAGTTCAGTTACCAGCACTGCTGGGGATGCTGTGAATGTGTTGCCCTGATTGGTTAATAAATAAAGTGCTGATTGGCCAGTAGCCAGGCAGGAAGTATAGACAGGATAAGAGAGAGGAGAATTCTGGGAAGAGGAAGGCTGAGTCAGGAGTCACCAGCCAGACACAAAGGAAGCAAGATGTGAAGGCAGAACTGAGAAAAGGTACCAAGCCACGTGGCTAAACATAAATAAAAATTATGGGTTAATTTAAGTGTAAGAACTAGTCAGTAATAAGCTTGAGCTAATGGCCATACAGTTTGTAAATAATATAAGCCTCTATGTGTTTACTTGAGTCCAAGCAGCTGCAGGACTGCTGGGTGAGAGAGATTTGTCCTGACCACGGGCCAGGTGGGACACAGGAAAACTTCAGCTACACAGCACCCATATCTGGTGGCTCACAGTGGCCTGTAACTGTAGCTCCAGGAGATCTGATGCTCTCTTCTGGCCCCTGTGGGCTTCACGCACAAGGATATACCCAAGCAAAGACACGCACCCATAAAATAAAATCTCTGGGGAAAAAAGTCATACTTGTCAATAACTGAATGAGTACCAGTGTCCTGTCTTTATTTCATTGCTATCAGGTTGTGCTTTATAGTCAAGACTTAGGATGTTTGGAATATAAGTTCTGGCTCCATCAGCACATTGATGTCAAAGAGGGACACAACCTCTCTATGCCTCAGTTTCCTCAACATTAAAATGAGGTACCAATAGCACCTACTTCAGAGAGTTGTGATTAATATTAAATGCATTCATAGATTTCTTAATTCATAAATATATTGATGACAGTTATTAACACTGAGTGCTATAGTTGAGATGCAGCAAGTTCTACTATTGAAAGAATACTTAGTGGACTTTTCTTTTGTATGTGACCATGTGTGTGAGGGGTACACATGTGTGTATGTGGAGGCCAGAGGTCGACCTTGGATTTTTTTTTTGTTTGAGACAGAGTCTCTCACTGACCTTTGAACTTACTGCCTGGCATGACTAGCTGACCAGTGTACCCCAGGGGTTCTGCTGTTTCCATCTCCCCATTGGTGGTTTCTCACCACCACACTCAGCTTACCAGGGAAGTATTGTGGATCTAAACTCAGGTCCTCATGATTATGCGGCACCTTACCTACCTGAGCCGTCTCCCCAGCCTCTGGGTTTGTCTTTGATTGAAAGAAGGACGAGAAAAGGAGGAAGAAGAAAATGAGAGAAAAGACATCCTTCTTATAGAGAGCACTTACCCTAAAAACTTCAGGGCTTTGATGCATACTTTTATTCATAATTCATAACTCTTCAAAGGACTGTCATTGCAGGTATGACAGCACATGCTTGTAATCCCAGAACCAGGGAGACAAAAGGCAGAAGGATTAGAATTTGAGGCCATCTTAGGATACAGAGTGAGTTCCAAGCCATTTTTGGACTACCCAGACATTAAGTCAATCTAATAAATCTCTATTTAATATATATTTACTTTATCAGTTTGGATCCTCTAAAACACCCTAAATATGACAGATGATTAGCCATGTGTGGGATGGACTAATGGGCTAGAATTCATCATTTACCTGGTGTTAAAAAGCAATGCAAAACAACAGGGTAATTTTGGAATAACAACCTTCCTATCATGTATAATATACATTAAACTTAATTCAATTGTCAAACAGTGTGTCTTACAATAGCCGTTAGTAAGGATGTAGATAGGAATGAATTTATCCCATGGCAATATTCCATTGCTGTTGCTGTGTGCTGGCACTATTGGCAAAAGGCTAGAGTTTCTCCCTTGCAATGAACAAATAAATCACTTTGTTTTCTTTCCTGATTTGATATCTTTTTCAATACACAGCTGCTGGATGGAGTTTAGAGAAGCCTCAACTATTAAGAGGATTTGTTCTTTTATCTTTAGATTGTTAGTTTGATTTATTTACATGTCTATCTCCATTTGGGGGCTAAAGGAATCAGCCAGTTGTTCTTGGTTGTGAAAAGTCAGGTCATGCCCTTCCAAATTTGGGGAGACCTTAGGGTGTTACTATCTATATTTAGGACAGAAAAACTAAATCTCACAAATATGCTGTTTCCTCAAATCCCCATGGCTTAGTAAGCAATAGAATTGAGGCAGAGTCTGGTTTCTGTGACTTCCAGTTCAATGTACATTCCAGTGAATTAGAAGATACTGGATGAAATTAAAGCAGGGATAAAAGGGCTATCCATAATCAGGCTTCACTTATTTTTAGTGGAATTAGCCTTTTAATTAATTAATCTCAGTGAGAGTCTGGTATAAACTATTGATCATTTCCCTTTAAAAAATACACATGCTTTTGTTCTCCCTGGTAGTTTCAGGTATCACTAGTCCCTCAGATTTTCTCAGACAATTACTCAAGCAGTGTAAATGTAGAAAGACTTTAGTCTTGTTTTAAGGAATTATACCTAACATCTGAATCATTACATACACATCTGAATCATTAATTACACATCTGAATCATTCCATATACATTAATTGATGTTTTGCAAAGTGTGTCGGAACAGGGTACTTGCTCACACTGACAGGTTTTTATCAAAAATAATAATTATAGGCTTCTTTTACTACCTTTGTATTTGATGTAGAGATGATTACAAGTTATACAGTTAGGATTCAAGGCTTTGTTTGTTTGTTTTGAAACAAGAAAAAACAATGTGTTTTCCCCCAGTAATAACCCTTAAAGTCATTGGTAATATCACCAATTATAAAAAAAAAATCTACATACTTCACAGCCATATACTTCCTAGAGAGATAGTCGGGATCTAAGAAGTGAAAAATGATGAGTGAATTAGCTATTTGGTGATTTCAAGTTATAAAACTGCATTAGAAAAATAAAGATAAGGGAAAATTTGAGATGCTTTTTAATAATATTGATATTTTAAGAATCAAATTCAGTAGCTAGAAGGAATATGGTAGCTGGCCAGTGGCCCCTTTAAACATGGATGCCAACTTTAAGTATGCTATTTATGAATCCAAAGTTGCTGGCAGGAACAGCATAAAAAAACTAAAAGGATGTTTTGAAGATATTTTAGCACTGGTTTAGACTGCATTTTTAGTTTCTCATTGGGTAAATGTGAAACTGCTTTTTCAGAATAGGAATTTCAAATTATTTAACTGAAAAGTAAAACAGTTACAAGGACGTTAAGAAAGGGAATATGTGTCTTTGGTAGTTCTTTTATTTTTTTAAACAGAAAGGCATGTATGTATTTCCTATTATCCAAACTAAGTAGGAGATAGCTCCAGGGAATGTTTGATAAAATTTATTCTATCTGTCATTGTAGATAATTCTCATTCTTTGAAAAGGCACTTCTGGAGTGCCTTTTCAAATTCTAATAGAGAATTTCAATTTTCATTGGTAAACTCAGTAGGTCTTTTCTTGAAGAGTAAGATATTTTTATGCTGAGAGAGGAAAACTGAAGACTCACATGTGTTTTCAAAGTATTTACATGTGAAAATATTAGTTCATCATCTGCTTGTTGAATACCTCTTATATGGCAGGCCATGTACCTCCTGCTGAGAATAGAAGATGGGTGTGATCCAATAACAGCTTATTGACCATAAGGAACTTTCTAGACTAGTGGTTCCAAACCTGTCGGTCTCCATCCCTTTGGAGGTCATATATCAGACATCTAACATATCAGCTATTTATATTATAATTCACAACAGCAAAATTACCATTATAAAGTACCAACAAAAATACTTTTATGGTTGGGGGTCATCACAACATGAGAAATTGTGTTAAAGGGTCTCAGCATTAGGAAGGTTGAGAACCACTGTTCTAGATGAAGGGCAAGATCTGGTTCATGATGGTATAACTTCAGTAGACTATAGTCAGTACTTTGAGAGATGTATGTACAGAATATTGTAAATACAGGGATCTCAGCACAGAGAGACAATGGTCATTCAAGAATAAGGGGATGCAGTGGGGGTGGACAAGTATAATACAAGCATAGAAAACAGGATGAGTTAAAGCACAGGTGAGAAGCACTGTAATAAGTTTGGGAGTTGCTGGAGTAAGGAGGGACATGTTCTTGTTTCCATGACAATCTGTGTCTTCATAGGCCTAGAATCAGTGAGGCCAGGGGCTGTGGACTGAAATCTCTTAAAACCATGAGCTAAAATAGATTTTTCTTCCCTCGTGTTGTGAATGTCCTGTATTTTGTCATAGTCATAATTATGTTTGACTAATACATAAACTTTGTATTTCTGATCCAGCTCTGTATGACCATGTGGTTTTTAAGCCTTCAGAGTTGGTTTGTAGGAAGTATTTGAAAGGGTTTAAAGAGGAGCCCTAGAATATTCTGAGCTCAGGTTCATGGGAGATTCTGACGGGAGCTCAGAAGAATGTTGACAGAAATGTGGATTGTAAGGTCTGTGCACACGAGGTTCTAGATTAAAAATAAGGACACTATTGAGAACCTTACTCTAGTCTATCCAAGTTACCTTAAAGGAAAGACCCTGTATACAATTTGTCAATGTCTTGAGAACTCATGTAAGGCTGCATTTAAAGATAATGGGCTAATTAGTTTGGTGGGGAAATTTCAAGGCAACGTTGTACTCAGGATGGTTATTGCCAACTTCTTTTAGCCAGATTTACAGTGAGAATTTAAAAGAAATAGCAGAGTAGAAATATTTGAACCACACATATTTCTCCAGAAAAGGAGTAAATTTAAAGTTGGGGCTGATAATGTTGGAGTTGTTAGAGTGATTAGGACCATCATAATGAAACCAAGTTCTTTGTACTTTGACAATAGGAAAGATGCTTTGCAACCATCTTAGGAATCAATGAAATTCCACCCACCACAGTGCCACAGGTGTGAGGTTGTAAACTGACATGGAAAACTTTCACTTGCGCATAGAGCACCTCTGGGGTATTGGTTTCTTATGGTGAAGCCTAGGAAGCTGTTTTCTCTAAGATTCTTTTCATCATGAGCCACACTCAGAGGCTTCAGCAGCTGTGGGTCAAGGAGCCCCACCTAGAGCTTGAACTGGAGGCTCCCCTTACATCACATACAGGAGTGCAAAATTAATTTATGGGGTCATGGAAGCTTCCAAAGGAAAACCTTGGGAAACCTGAGACTATGACAGGTGTTAGTCTCTTAAGGTTGCCTTTGAGAGGGCAATGGGTAAAGCTGTACAGGTAAAGTCGATAGGGAATATCTGCCAAAGAATGCCACAGGTACATGGTGAGGCCAACCCCATAGGAAGACATGTGAGCTACAAACAACAAGGCCATAGGGGTTAGGTTGGCCAAGCCAGTTGGAGCACATGGTAACATGTGTACAGGATTAAATGTTTGCCCTTCTGGGATAGGCCTTGATTTGGTCCCATTTCTCCTTTATGTGGCCCCCCTGTTTCTCCCTTTTGGAGTAGAAATACTTTCTACATGCCATTGTAGATTGGAAGTATGGATATTTTTCCCTTTATAGAGATACAAAGCTGAGAGTTTGTCCTGAGTCTCAGGAGAGATGTTAGAACTGTTGAGACTAGGGGAACTTAGAGATGGACTAGATACATTTTGAACTATGTGATGAACCTGAGCCTCTTTGGAGACCAGGAATAGAAGATTACTGTTTAGATATAAAAGTGTATCTAAAGAAAAAGAAAAAAAAGATATAAAAATGTCCCCCTAAGAGTCCCATGCCTATGGTGTGGTGCCTTGGTGCAGTGGGAAGGGTCTTGGACCTACCTAGGCTCAGTGTGCCGGGCCCTGCTGACTCCCCATGGGAGACCTTGATTTGGGGGATGTGGGGATGCGGGATGGCTTGTGAGGAAGGAAGTGGGATCTGTGGGTGGTATGCAGAGTGAGTAGAAAATTTCTTAATAAAGAAAAATGGGAAAAAATGTCCTCCTAAAAGGCTCATGTAGTGCTGGGTCAATGGTTGCACTATACTGGGAGATTCTGTAAACTGTAGGAGGCAGGGTTTAGCTGCAAGAAGTAAATCACGGGGTGTAAGTGTAGGTGGGTATCCTTGTGGGCTGTGTCTAGTTCAGGATCTCTATCTTTCTTCCCCTACCGTCTAGCCTATTTACTACAAGGTCAGTAGCTTCTGCCGTTTATTTCTAAGACACTGACGCAGAGTCAGTTGACCAAGAACTACAGACTAAAGTCTCTGAAGCAGTGAGCCAAAATAAATACTTCCCTTAAGTTGTTTACGCCAGGGAATCTTGTCACAATGATGAAAAGTTTGACCAATACAGAGGTCATCATGAAAAACAAAAACTATAAAATTAATATGACCACCCAAAGAAGGCCCATACAATAGAGAGGCTGAGGGGGCAAACTGAGGATCTCCAGTATTGAGAGTCCATGAGAAAGTAGAGAAAGATATGTCTAGGAAGCTGTGAAGAACACAGAAACACTGAGTGAGATTAAAATTAGAAACTGTAGCTGACACGGTATCTTGCACCGGTAGAACCCGCACTTGGGAGGTAGAGGTAGGAAGGGCTGTAGGCTAGCCCGAGATATATCAGAAGTTCAAGGCTAGTATGGGCTACATGCGACCCTGACTCAAAAAGTAAATTGAAATCAGAAATTTCCTTCAATAATATGATCATAATGCAAAATCATGTTTAAGCTTTTAAAGAATTATACTTATTCATTTGTGTAGTGGGATAGGGGTGGGGGAGTTGAATGTGTGACATAGTGTCCAAGTAGAAGTCAGAGGACAGTTGTGGGAGTTGATTTTCTCCTACCTGTGGGTCTCAAGGATTCAACTCAGGTTATCAGGTTTGGGAACAAGAGCTTTTACCCGCTGAGCCGTCTCACCAGCCCCCATGATCTTTTAACACATTGTTGAAGTTGATTCCCAAGTATTTCACTGAAGAGTTTTGCATCATTTTCAGCAAGAGAAACTTTCTATAATTTGCTATTTTTTTCTGTGTCCTTATCCAGCTTCATTATCAGGGTAATACAGTTTTTATTGATGAGTTTGGATGTGTTCCTTCATTTGAGAAAACCCATGTTAGTTCTTCAGCATTCTTGTGGAATCCAGTAGTCTGGATCCAGATTTTTCTTTCCTGGGAGACTTGACTGCTTCCATCTCATGCTTGTCATTAAGTTTTCAATTTATTTTATTTTATTTTATTTTATCTTATTTTACAATACCATTCAGTTCTACATATTAGCCACGGATTCCCTTGTTCTCCCCCCACCTGCCCCCTCCCTTTCCCCCAGTCCACGCTGCATTCCCACCTCCTCCAGGGCAAAGCCTCCCCCGAGGACTGAGATCAACCTGGTATTGGCTCGGCCTGGGAGGAGGGGACTGGCCCTGCCTGGACTAAGTTTTCAATTTTTAAAATATCCTCCTTTTTTCAATTTTGGTAGGTCATATGTGTTTAGAAATTTATCTATTATTGAATATTTTTCCAATTTATTGGAGCATAATAGTCCAACTTATTCCCTAGTGATTCTCTAGATTTTGGTGGTACATAATATCCTCTTTTTCTTTTATAACTTTACTAATTTAGGTCTCTTCTTTCTTTTCTTTTTTTAAATTTTTGTCAGTTTGGCTAGGGATTTGACGATATTGCTTAGTTTTTCATAGAACCAACTCTTTGTTCCAAAGACTCTTTTTGCCTTGATATTTTGCCTTCCATTTTAGTGATTTCTGCTTTGGTATTTATTGTTTCTTCCCTTGTACTAATCTTGAGTTTTCCTTGTTCTTGAATCTTCAAGACCTTGAAGTACATCATGAGGCCACTTATTTGAGTTCTCTATGATTTGTTAATATCATTCATAACTGTAAACTTACCTATGGGAACAGCCTCTGTGCTAGCTCACAGATTCTCATAAGTGATGTTTTCATTTGAGTCTATGAAAATTTTAATTTCCCTCTAGATTTCTTCTGTGACCCACTGTTCTTGTTCAATTTCTCCATTTTTAATATATATGTTCTGCAGTTGCTCCCACAATTGATTGCTAGCTTCAGTCCATTACGATCTGATAGCACACAAGAAATTATTTCAGTGATTTCTGTGTTTGTTTACACCCGTTTTGTGGCCTAAAATATAATTGGTTTGGGGATGTGTTACTCAGCTGCTGAGAATTTATGATCTCTGGCTATTGAACAGAAGAGTCTATATTTGTTAGTCAGTATGATCTTGACAGTCTACCTAGGTTGCACTGTCAGCCTTTTGGTGTGAATTCTATCTCTACTGATAGTAGGATCTTAAAACATCTCAGTTGTTGTGTCTGACATCTCTGTCCCTTTCTGTCCAGCAGTGTTTGTTTCACGAAATTTGGCTACAACATTTTATACATTGATGGAATATTTTTTCACATCTTCCTGATAGATAATTCCCTTTGTTAGTGTGCAGTAACCTTCTTTATCTCTTCTAATTTTGGCTTGCCTAGCATGAGTATAGCTGCCCCAGCTTGATTTTGGATTATATTTCCTTAGAATATCATTTTTCATTATGTACCCTTCAGTCTGTTTGCCAGTGAGTTTGTGTATTTATTTGCATGCTATTATTTTGTGTGCCTGTGTGTATGCATAGGCAGATAACAACTGGGGAGTCGATTGTCTCCTTCCATCAACTGTGTGTCCCAGAGATTGAACCTGGGTTGGCAGGCTTGGCAGCAAGTGCCTTACCCACTGAGCCATCTAACCACTCCACTGAGGTATGTCTCTTATAGACATCAGGTGGTTAGGTCTTGCTTTCTAATCCAGTTGGCCAATCTGCTTCTTTTAATTGAGAATTAAAGACTATTTACATTTAGTGTTATTCCCAAGAGCTACCTATAATCCTTGCAGTTTTGTTGGTTTTTTTACTTCCTGATATATATATAGATATAGATTTAGATAGATGTATCTAAATATATAGTGTATTTATGTAAGCCTGAGTGTACCATATGTATGCATGAATCCATGGAGGAAAGAAGGGGGTCTGAGATTCTCTAGAACTGGAGTCATGGGCTACTGTGAGCTGGCATCTGGGTTCTAGAAACTGAACCTAACTCCTCTATAAGAGCAGTAAGTACTCTTAACTGCCTTCTGTCCAACCCCAACTTGAGGTACTTTTGGCCTTTTCTTTCTTCTTTATTCACATTATAATGTTAATAGTATTTGATTCTTTCCTAATTTCCATATGTTCAAAATATGAGAGGGGGAAAAAGATTACTGAAAGTTAGAAGAAAGAGCAAAGCTATTTACAAGGGCAAATTCATTGGCATTACAACAGTCCTTTTAGCAGAAACTTTAAAAACCAAGAAAGCATGTAATAATACATTGCAAGTCTTTATAGTAAATAACTACCAACCAAGATTGGTATATCTGATTAAATTATCCTTTCACATTAATGGAGAAATGAAAACTTTCCAATATAAACATATAGTAAAGCAATTCATGACCACCAAGCCAACACTGGAGAAGACACTCAAAGAAATCTTATATACAGATGAGAAAGAAAGACAGTTATAATTGTGAGACCCCCACAAAATAACAGAACTCATGGGATGAATAGATGGACAAATGAGTATTAGGAAAGCAGATGATTTCTCCCCTTATATGAAAAATATTCACCTTTTTATTTAAGGGAAACACACTATGACTTCCTTTGTTATACCCAAATATCCAGTATTGCTAGGCTACCATGGGCTTATTACTAAATTAGATAAGGGTTATTCTAACTCAAACACTGAAATAATATGACAGTGAATTTGATAGCCAAGATGCCTACTAAGTGATGCGACCAAGGATGTGGCTCCTTCTGTGTTCTCTCAGGGGAAAACGCACTATCAGTTCCAGTTAAATATCAGTCTCTTTTGCAGACTACTGTAAGCTGGGAGAGTTGGGATTTGGGGTTTGTCCCAGAGAGAGGCACAGGTCTGGGGTGGAGGTGGGGGGGGGTGCTCCTTTGCAGTTTCTCAAGACACAGAGTCCAGACACAGGGAGAAGCAATGTAACTGGACATACAGAACTCGGCATTCCTCCATGTCTCTCTTCTTCAAAGCAACCAATGTTATTGGTCTCCTGTGAGTCTTTTTATTATATTATTTATTTTCATATATATGGGTCTTTTTGTTTTTTGTTTTTTTTTCCTACATGTATGTTTGTGCACTGTGTGAGGGCAGTGCCTGTGGAGGCCAGAAGAAGGTGTCAGATCTCTGGGTACTGGAATTACAGATGGTTGTGAACCCCTCTGTGGGTGCTGGGAACCAAACCCAGGTCCCAAAGCAGCCAGGGCTGATAATCGCTGAAGCAGTTCTCCCACCCCTCCTGTGAATCTTTTAAGGGTTTTTGAAGCGAAACCAAGAGGCTCACTGAGGATATAAAATAATTCAACACCACAATTAACAAGCTCGATCCGATAACCACAAGAATGATACAATACCCATTCACTATAAAATGTATACTTTATTTCTTTAAAGAGCCCATCGAATATTTACACAAAGAGACACATACTGGCTATGAAGAAAATTTCAAAAACTAAAAAGACTGGTATCAGAGTGTCTATTTTCTAACAATAGTTAGAACTCAGCAAAACACAGAGAAAGACTATGTGTTTGAAAATTAAGAAACTTATTTCTAAATGACCTACAATAAATCAGGAAATATTTAGAACAAAATGAAATGAAAATTCTTTCATTAAAACTTCTTGGATTCATGGGGTTGGGAATTTAGCTCAGTGGTAGAGTGCTTGCCTAGCAAGTGCAAGGCCCTGGGTTCGGTCCTCAGCTCTGGGAAAAACAAAAACAA
>CABHPQ010175933.1:0-49298 GCA_902168405.1 Peromyscus aztecus | reverse complement strand
CTGTGTAGCTTTGTGCCTTTCCTGGAGCTCACTTGGTAGCCCAGGCTGGCCTCGAACTCACAGAGATCTGCCTGCCTCTGCCTCCCGAGTGCTGGGATTAAAGGCGTGCACCACCAACGCCCGGCTCATACACTGCTTATTATAGCTGGCCTCACATCATACATATCTTTCCATTAATGGATATTTTTTTCTGAGTTGTCCTGCTTGTCTTAGGAGTAGATGACACTGTGCTCAGCTAAAAAATATATATATGGCTCAGCTAAAAAGATAATGATATAAATATGTGCAATAATTTTATGTCACCACCTAAGCTTCAATATATGTAGGTAATCAGATACAACATTCTTTTTTTTCCTTGTTCAGTCTCATCCACGATTCACGACTTAATCTTAGCAAAATGCTAATGTTTATATTTGATCAAACTCTATTTTAATACCCCTACTGATTTGTGATATTATATTTAGTATTTCGTTTTTAAATGTTCTGTGCTTTTGCTCCATATTACTAAATTTCTTAAGTTCAATGGCCAATAACACATTCATTTATGAAGCTGTTTTGTTTTTCCCAGTGAGTATTGAAAGGTATAAATTTCCCTCAAAAGTGACTTTGACTGCTTCTCAGAGTCCTGATAGCTGCTACTTTAATGCTTATTAATTTTCTGTCCTTGGGTTTTCCTTCAGGAGGGTGTAGGCTCTATACATTTTCCCCCCATGATGAGCAAATGAGGCCCTGAAATCCATCCTCCAAGTCCCCCTGGAGAGCAGGTAAATTAAAAAGATCATTACTGCATGTTCTCTTAGCCCTGCATGGTCATTCTTATCATTTATGCCCTTCCAGGGATTTGTGTTCATACACTTTTTGAAAATAAAATATTATATTACACTTTTGGGGGGATATATTTTCAGATGTTCCCCTGTGTATATCTATCTTCTAGTACGTTGCCAAATTTTAAAGTTCAGTCATTATTTCTAGAACTGCTTGGGAGTGTCTAAGGGTCTACAGGGCCAAAACTGTTCCCAAATGTTCTCATATCTTCAGTTTGAAGTCCTAATTCCACATACTACATCTGCTACTGTGACTAAATGAAATGTGTATGATTAAAAAATCTGGAGAAGTATTTAGAAAACAAATTAAGAAAATGCATAATTTTATCCAGTAGTGCCCACTTATTTTATAAGATAAATGTTACTTAAATAACACAGCATTATTTTAATAAATGTTCTAGAATAATATTTTTATACTATTTCTCAATATCTCTGGAAGAAGGGATTATTCCCCCTGTGTTAAGTAGCTTTTAGGTCTTGAATATATATATATATATATATATATATATATATATATATTCAATATATAATATATATATATATATATTTAAGACTTTTGATATTATCTTTGTGGGAGCAACTTTAAGTACTGTAAATTTCTGCCTTTTCCAATGTGAAAACATCAAAGAGAAGAAAGGTACCCTGGCCAGTCAAAAAACAAAAAAAATGGAGGGGATGCATTTCCATAGCTTCAGCATACAGTTTATTCCAAACACACATATATGCATTTATCCCCATGCCGATAAAATGTGGGTGGATGGAAACTATCTAGAGTAAAACTTGAGGTTTTTGTTGTTGCTATTGTTAGCCAAAATAACATGGGACCATTTTTCTTTGCGTGTATCCTAAGAAAGGAGACCTCTAACTGGCTTAACTCCTAACAGCCCACTGAGGCTGGGGATCAAGGCTAACTTAGATCCATACCCCCTGGGGAACCTCTGAGTATCTTCCTCATCTATTTAAATATGACAAATGAACTGAATACAAGAACACCCATGGGATGTTCAGTCTCAAATTGATGTCCCCACATTCTTTCTATCACTCTTTGTGAGATACAACATTCTTTATTTTCTTCTTTTTTTGTTTGTCTTCTTTTTAGAGAAATAGAATGCTATGGATATCGCTCTGTATAAATAAAACACCGATTGGCCAGTAGCCAGGCAGGAAATATAGGTGGGACTAGCAGAGAAAAGAAAAAAAAAAAGACAGAGACAGAGGGAGGAGATACCAGCTGCCCTTCAGGGAACATCATGTAGAGGCAACAGGTAAAGCCATGGAACATGTGGCATCATATAAATTAACAGAAATGGACTTAGTATAAGAGTAAGAGCTAGACAATGGTAGGCCTGAGCTAATGGTCGAGCAGTTTAAGTAATATAAGCATCTGAGTGATTATTTTATATGTGGGTTGTGGGACTGCAGGGGCTTGGTGGTACCTGGAGAGAAGCTCTCCAGCAACATTAGAATGTTGTTATATTGTTTGAGAAGTTTATACATGCTCATACATTTGTTTTCATCAAGTCTATCTCCTACCCCCTTCCCTCCACGTCTGCCCACACTGTTTTTCCATCCTATCGGCATATACTATTTCTTTAATTTCACTTTTGAAATTATAATGTCATTATATTACTCCTTCTCTTTCCTCCCTCTAATCTGTCTCATATATGCCTGACTACTTTCCTTCAAATTCATAGCCTCTTTTTTTCACTAATTGTTATTGCATGCATATGGTTATATTAAAACCCACTGAGCCAACTTCATGCTGCCAATATGTGC
This sequence comes from Peromyscus aztecus, assembly GCA_902168405.1. Taxonomy (NCBI): domain Eukaryota; kingdom Metazoa; phylum Chordata; class Mammalia; order Rodentia; family Cricetidae; genus Peromyscus; species Peromyscus aztecus. The sequence goes on along the minus strand of CABHPQ010175933.1, from coordinate 46,698 downwards.
ATGGGTTTCAGGACCTCTATGACAACAGGGCATTTGAGCAGAAAATCTGTCCTCCTTCATCCAGTAGCCATCAACTGTCAATCCCTTCTCTGATAGAGATGCACCTTCATCAGCCACACCCTCATTCATGTGGAAATGTTAATGGACCTGACTTTATGTGTATCTTGTGCACAGTCCCAGAAGCTGTGAGTTTGTTTATGGAGAGTCAATACTGGAAGACAGTCCTATTTAGAAATAACTACAAATAAAACCTTTTGAATATATATTACATTATAAATGAAGGGTCTCCCCACTGGATAAAAATTCTTTGGTTTCAAATTACTCATAGGAATCCAATATGACATTGTAACAACCTGTGAAAAGATCAAGGCAGCATAAAAGAAAGCTATGTTGATTATTTCCATTTACCAGCCTCTGTAACTATCTGCAAATCCCTGCATTCAAACTAAACCTGAAGATAATGATGCGCACTTTTTAAAAATTGTTTTCACTTCTTTTATTCATTATTTGTGTTTCCTTTTATCTGCAGTTAAAACTAATGTTGTAAAATATTATTTTAAGGTGTGTTGCTTTTGTTTATGTTGCATTTGTTTAACTCTGTGAAGCTGTGTTACTGTTCCTGTCCAAAACAGCTGATGGTCTTAATAAAAAAAAAGTGGATGGCCAATAGTGAGGAAGAAAAGAGAAATAAGTGGGACTGGCAGGCAAAGAGAATTTATAGAAGGAGAAATCTGTGAGGAGAAAACAAGTAGTAGCCGGAGAAGGATGAGGACTCCAGAGGCCAGCCACCCAGGCATGCAACCACGCAATTAGCCATGGAGTAAGAGTTCAATTTACAGAAGTAAGAGAATGGGAAAAGCCCAGAGGCAAAAGATAGGATGGGTTAATGTAAGTGAAGAAAAGCTGGCTAGAAACAATCCAAGCTAAGGCCAGGCATTTATAATTAAGCATCAGCTTCCACATGTGATGTATTTGGGACCTGGGTGGTGGGCCCCACAAAGAGAAAAAGAGTTAAAAACAAACAACAACAAACTAATTTCTGGATGAGAGCCCTGGACCCAGACTCATTATGAAGACCGAGGTCAGTGAAGGCCACTTAGGTTTAAGACAGCACCTCACAAAGCTGAACTTGAGGCAAGAATGTGCAGGCTAAAATCTAGAGGACAGATATGGCATGAGGCATGGTGGAAAAGGTCTGGAGGGTACAGGCACATGGTGGAGGCTGATCTGAGTTTTGTATTGTTTCCGTTTCTTGAGCAATGGAATCGCACTTGTAAATCTTCACTGATGTATCTACTGTTAGTTTGATATCTTATATTGCACTGAGTGTTTAACTCATTTTAACTAAAACGTTAACTTCTGAGTAACAGATGTCTGCTTTCATCCTTTTGTACATGAGTATCATACTGTTCTTGCTTCAGTGTGTGTCCTGTTCACTTATGTTCTCAACATTCAACACTTTGCTACAAGGCTCTATATTCTCTTCCATTGGGCCACATAACTATTGGCAGCATCATTCTATTTTCATTACACCTTTTAGACATATTTTAAGTCAGCTAATTCAATAATTTCCTCTTTTTTGTCAGTAAGGCTTTCACTATTCAGAGAATCAGTGATTAAATACTGACCATAGTCATTTTCCTTCATTCTCTGGTCAATGCTGTCCGTATTTTTATAGAGAATGCAATCAATGACTGTGTCGATTTCCTGGAGTACTTTGGACATTTAATATATCTTTAACCTTCCACCAACTCACTCTGCCTTTCCCTTTTATTCCGACTTCTACAAATTCTTTGCTTTAATTTAATCATAAGGATTTTACAAATTATATTTTGTTATCTTATGATGTCAGTGTCTTCTCCTCCTCTATGTCTAACTCCATGCTTTTTGTCCAAGGTTTACTGAGGTTTCTCTATCTACTGCTAGTTGTTTCTACAGTCTCCTTAATCACCTACATCAAGATTTTCTTTAACCATTTCCCACGATATCCTAATTTTCTTTGAGAATTTTAGTTTTCTTTCTTTTCTTTCAGGTTTTAGCATCACATTTTAATATATGAGTTATTTTTCAGTTACATAACATGAATAGCAGTTACTCTTAAAACTCACGTGGTTTTAGGATTCTTTAGGCTTGGTTGGCTTGATTTTTTTTTTTTGATCATTGTAGTTGAATCATAAAAATTCAACTATAACCTTACATGACTACGTTGAATGTGCAGACACTTTTGGTAGTTCTCACTTTACATTTCCTTTATTTTAGAATCATAGTCAGATTTTTTATTTATATTACTTTATTTTACAATATAATTCAACATTACATATCAGCCATGGATTCCCCCATTCTCCTCACTCCCGCCCCACCCCCTCCTCAGAGCCCACCCCCCATTTCCATCTCCTCTAGGGCAAAGACTCCCCTGAGGATTGAGATCAACCTGGTGGACTCAGTCCAGGCAGGTCTAGTCCCCTCCTCCCAGGCTGAGCCAAGTGTCTCTGCTAAGCCCCAGGTTTCAAATAGCCAATTCATGCACTGAGCACAGGACCCGGTCCAACTGCCTGGATGCCTCCCAAACAGATCAAGCCAATCAACTGTCTCACCCATTCAGAGGGCCTGGGAGACCATGGTAAATGAAGACCACATGAGAATAGGAAGAAGCAAGTGCTAGAGAGGCCCACAGAAATCCACAAAGATGCCCCCACAATAGACTGCAGGCAATGGTCGAGAAACAGCCCAAACTGACCTACTCTGGTGATAGGATAGCCAAACACCCTAATCCTCATGCTAGAAACCCATTCCAATGACTGAGGGAACTGGATGCAGATATCCACGGTCAGGCCCCAGGTGGAGCTCCGGGAATCCAATTGGCGAGAAGGAGGAGGGTTTATGTGAGCGAGAGTTGTTGGGACCAGGGAGGGATGGAATACAGGGAGGAGTGGCCAAATGAATGGAAACACATGAACTGTGAACCGATGGCTGAGGGGCCCCCAACTGGATCAGGCCCATAGTCAGATATTTTAAGTTGTAAGAAGTATTGTTTCTCATAATTAACCTTTAGACAGATTTCATATTTATCTACTAGAAAGAGGTTGGTTCTTTTGTACTACCTTTACACACATTCATATGTGTCAGTTTTGAATCAGTACATTTAGAATCAGCAACCTGGCTGAACTAAAGAAGTACATTTGTCATAATCGATAAAATGAAGGGTATTCATGTGCCTTCAATTATGCTGAGATCATATTTATATCATCTATCCTTCACCTACCTATCATCTATCTACCATCTAACATCTATACACCTAATCATCTATCAGTCTATATTTATCCATCCATATCCATGTACATGTAAAAACTGCTAAGCTATAGGCAGTTGTCTTCCCTCTGAGCTTACTTTCTAGTTCCCTTATTAAGTGATGTTGACTTCGGAAAATCTTTTATCAGTTAAAGTGAATGGTTACTCACCTCATAATCACTACTTATTCCCATGTTCTTCCCTGTAGTGACTTCAAAGCATATATATTTGTGTATGTACACATATGTAGGTGGTTACAGTAATTTCTTTGGACTTGAAATACTCCCTCCAGTAATTAAGGGGTTGACTTAGGAGACTCAAGAAATAAAGAGTTTACAAGTCTCAGAAAAGGCAACTTTCAAACTTGGTGAAATCAATGAATAAGAACTGTGGGAAGAGACTCTTCTACCAACTGAGCTGCTTGGAGCAGATTCTATGACCTTTAAAATATCAAGAGCCTGAAGTAGTAAAGAGAACTTCAGGACGAGAAACTTTCATTAGTTGCCACCCGTGCTGGGGTGGGAATTTCTATAACGCATGTTGGTGATGGTATAGGTAACTCTTCACTCATAACTCTGTAAATATCCTCAGTAAACTCAATAGTTTGTCAAATTGGACATGGGTTCCCTGTCTGGGCAAGTAGGTGTTTGTTGCCAACTCTTTGGACAAAGTCACACAGCAACACACACACACACACACACACACACACACACACACACACACAAACACTTACTTATAAATTTTCTGTTCTTTTTCCTAGGTGTCAAAAGACTAGTCCAATTCTTTGCTTAAAAGTTATGATAGTCTGTCTTGCTTTTCTTATATTTATTTTAACGTCACTACAAAACATTACATTGAAAGAAACAGCATCTTACAAAGTGCTTATACAGACAAGTCATCTTCAAACTTTATACTGAAAAAAAAAAACATAGTCACAGTACGATGAATTGAGAAAAAAATCTTTAGTTCTTTAATTCTTCAAAATGTCTTTCTTTTAGAAAGTTATTCAGGATGAATTTCCACTCTTTCATGTGCTATGCTAATCTGAGTGTTCATTACAGGATATTGTTTATGTACTTTGAAAACTACTTGGGAAGCATTACATGACAGCTGTCTCCTTAATACCCTCACAAAAATGAGTCCTTCTATTTCAAGAAACTATCCCAGTGATCCCAATAGAGATCCATAAATAAATATGTAAATCTATTTCAGAATCATCCTCAGACTGTATATTATAGATGTCTGTCTGTGATTCAGATTACTTGCTTCTAAAATACATACCTACACACAATGATAATATGCAAATGGTTTAACTTGCTATGATTAAAGCAATTAAAAACAATGATGGAATAAAAATAAAAGACAGGTAGAAAGACACATGTGCCAACCCTGTTCACAATAATAAACTATTCCGCAATTAAATTTTCCTCAATAAAGTTAACTCTTTCATCAGATAACTCCCTGGAATTCATTAAATATTTATGCATCAAATAAACATGTGCTTGCGATAATGTTACTTTTCACAACTTTAACACAATTCACTGTCAGACAGCATTCCCTTATCAAATTAAATAAAAATAGAGACAAAAAAGTTTTAAGTGAGAAAGTCACCCCTTTTAATTTTTAAAAATGTAACATGTAATATTGTATGTTGTGTGAACCAAATTAATTACATAATATGAATAAATACATTTTAAAAAATAAAGTTTAAATTTCTAGATTATAGAATGCTACTTATAGTGTAGAATACTGTAGATGTAATTCTGAATGGTTTTATTAAATAAGAAACACAGAGCCAAATGCAGAGTTAAAAGCCCCAGAGGTAAGAGAGTAGTAGCTAAGAGCTGAGACCAAGACTGCCTTCTTACCACCTGCTGCTGCTGCCACCACCGTCTTTCCCCTGAGAAAGAGACCTACTTCCTGTGTGACTGTCTTTTTATTGACTTTCTATTCTGCCTTCTCATTGGTTGTAAACACAACCACGTGAGCTCCTTGTCACTGCCTGTCTATACAGACCTCCAGGTCTCTGTGGTTGGTATTGATATTAAAGGCGTGTGTCTCCATGCTGATGAGCTACCTGTCATGTGATCCAGATTAAGGGCAAGTGCTACCACTGACAGACTTCTGCTAAATGGCTTGTTATTAGCTCTGACCCACAGCCACTTTTATTCATTAGCATACAAATAAAATCACATTTCAGGACAAATAAATATCAGCATAGAATACTACTTGTATTATAAAATACTACTTATACAACAATATTTCAGGAAAAGTCTAGATGATTTCAAGCTTTGTAGTCTTCCTTCCTGAAATTCAAAATTTTCTGGTATCATTGTCTTTGTTTCTTTCACTGTTGATGGAATAAAATACCCCAAGTGAAGCAATTTAGTGGAAACTGAGTTTATTTATCTGACAATTCCAGGTATAATTCCAGTTTATTATAGGTAAATCAAATGTTTTATACTTGCATTTTGTTTGTTTAAGTATAATTAAAGAAAAAATGGTCAATTTTTTTTTTGAGACAGGGTTTCTCTGTGTAGCTTTGTGCCTTTCCTGGATCTCATTCTGTAGACCAGGCTGGCCTCAAACTCACAAAGATCCGCCTGCCTCTGCCTCCCAAGTCTTGGGATTAAAGGTGTATGCCACCACCGCCAGGCTGGAGGGATAGCTCAGGTGTTAAAGTCTAGGCTCACAACCAGAAATGGTCAATTTTAAGGGAATAAAGTAGAATGTTTTAAATAAACACTAAATATCCTTATTGATTTTATTCAGTAATCAACAGTAGTAAAAGACAACTTGTTTAATTCATTGTAGTTCTATGCAGCTTATCTGTCACCTATCAAAAATAAGTTTAGATGTAGTTAATGTAATAAATTGCTGAATTCTAACTTCTAAAAAAATTGAAAAGCAAACATGGTTATATACCTCCTTTTGTAAATCACAACATTGACTTTTACATAAAAAACAAACAGCAAGCTTTTATAGGCATGTTAGAATATATGACCTTCACATTAACATTAGATACAAACATATATTAGGACTGTCTTTTTTAAATACAATATTTAGCGTTTGCCCTCATTCTTAGACAGAATTTTTGATATGTGTAGATAATTTTTTCTTGTTTTTTGAGAAAGGAGTATAGACAATTTTAACAATGGTATTCCCAGTACAGTGAGCAATGCTTTTAAGTCTTTCATATTTATTGAAATAAAAAGAATGTAGGGTCTTCCAATTTATTTTTATTCTTGCTTTTAGCAGAGGTCTCTCTGCACTGCAGGGTCTCTTCAGACTCCATCTTTCATCCTTGGAGTGTCAATGCTTGGAATAAGAAGTATTCACTACCATACCTGGAAATCTTAAGGGAAAACATCCCCTCCGTTTGCCTCGTTTTGAGAGTTTAATTTTAAAAAGTGTAACTTATTTACTTTTGCTAAAATGTATTTTTTCTTGATATTACATTGAGATCCTTTTAGACCTCTACTATTTTTGGAAAATTCAATTTAATATTTTCTACTCACAGACTGCTTGAGTGCCATTTTCTCACCCTATTCATCTGATCTATGTTTAAAGTGTTAGTATACCTAGTCATTTTTACTATGGTGGTTAAATTACGTTATACATTACCTTTAAAAAATGTCTCATGGCTATCCCTTTGCAATCAGTGGATATTTTCTAGTTTACTAATTTTATGCCTCTACTAAAAACAGCCTCTGTCCTATGGTTCACTGATCTTTCAAGGAGTTGTTTGCCTAATTTCCTTAGTGCTTCCCATTGACACCTGTACCCGTGCTTAATTTCCTTACAATTTCACCCCATCCTTTCTACATACCCTGCCTTCTAGATATTAAATTTCTTAATAGTATTTTTAGATAATCATATCTTTTCTATATAACATGATTTTACAGAATGCAAGGTACATAATTGACTTAATGAAATAATCCTCAGATCTTCTAGACTGTCTTTTTCTGGCAACTTCCTTCAAAGTTCATTAACTATGAAAATGAAAGTATTTTTCATTAGGGCCCATCAGTGCCTTAATAATTGTTAGTGTATTTAACATATAATTGTGAAATTATAACAAGTCTAATTATTTAATAAAGAAAAATATACTGCTTAACTATCACTCCATGATAATATGAATTATAGTTCATCCTTCATTGAATTAAAATTTGTTAATAATAAGTAAGTAATTGTATTCATAGGCCTGGAGATTGACTCAGTGGTAAAATGACTTTAAAGCATGTTTAAGGCACTGAGTCTAGTTCCAAGTACCAAGCAAAACAAAACCAAACCAAAGTCTGCATCTATCTCAGAAAGTTCCCTTCAAGAAGTTACTGAATAGATAGATGTATGGGTTGTACATTTGAAAATGCAGTTTGCTTTTAACTCCTCACTGGTAAATTATAATTGATAGCAATACTTAAGGGATCTGTATTAGACCTGATATCACTCTGAAATACCTGAAATAGTTTAACAGAAATTTGTATTTTAATTAACTAATAAAATATCCATTTAATTCAGTTCCTAGTTGCCTATCTCCAATGTTATGAGCTTGGCTGTGACATAACTTCATGCAGTCAGGAATAGTAGAAGAAAATTGTCCAACCCATGGCAATAAGCAGGCAGGTAAAACAAGTGGAGAATGGTAGAGGCCAGACAGATACTTAAAATGCTTATGGGCAATGATCTATTTCTCCCAACTGATAGCACTTCTTAGTTTCCACCACATGTCAGTAAAGCCATCACATTTTGAGATCTTAACTGGATGAACTTATTTATCAACACAGATTCCTCAAGATGCAAACACTTTAAAAAAAAAGCTATATCTCTGAACATATTGTTCAGACTCACCTTTAGCAAATGCTATTTTATTAGGAAAATTTATTTCTAACCATAACCAGATCAAATCAAGGGAGGGAAAAATGTGTGTGTGTGTGTGTATGATACACATATCTTCTATAAAAGACAAAAATCAACATCAATAATAAAATGTTTTAAAAGTTTAAAATTTGCAGAAAATAGTGTTATATATCTATGTAATGGTTAAGACAAAAGGAATTTACAATATGTTTTATGTACTAACATTTTTCTAACCTTAATTTAGAGTAGATATAGCCAGAAAACACCGGAAAATAATTTTTGGTAAGAAGAAGTATGTAGAATGTCTGGGTAAAAATTAGTTTGTAAGAAGCAGAGGTCCGTTATTACATTAATTTGATAACTAAGTAGTTATTCCTTGGATGATCACATTTTCTCCATCTGTTGCACTTTATTAAAATCCTGCTTAATTTGCTTTTCAAATGCTAGCTAACAGCTGGTCTAAAGGTTTCAGATTTTCATTCCCTGGCCAATATTTTGAATTTGCCTTTTAAAATATATTCTCTGTTTGAAATAATAAAAATAATATCATTTGATGCTCAGCTGTGTTTGAAGACGTAAACCTTATATTGTAAATAGGTATTATGTTTTGTGTTTTCCTTTGATGGTTTGCATAAGTAGCAGCCTTATTGTACTTTCATGCAGATAAATACAGATCAAAAGCACACACATTTGCCACATGTTGAGTAAAATATATTTTTTATTTGTCACTATCAAGTTTAATATTAATTGCAGTTGGAAGATTTTAAAGACTTGAAAAGTGGAAGCTGTTTTGTAAGAGAATGGATTGGGGGATATTTTTCTTCCCCAATAAGATATGAAATAAAATAATTCATGCATTTTAAAATATTTGTTTTTTGTTACATAAGGAAAAATACTTAAAATGGTTTACTATTATAAAATTTCCATGTGTTATATGACACCTTTTATGGAGTTTATTACACATAAAAATGCAATGTTAATTTAAATGAAATAAGCTGTGTTTTATAAACTGAAGAGATCTTAAGGATTCTTAGACTTCTCAGGATTACTTCAGTGAGGCTCTGAATAGTTAAATATCACCAGGATGACAAAATAAACATTTGATATTTTACAGACATAATGTTATAATCCTTTCTAGCATCTCTTTCCAAACAGTGTGAATTAATAAGTGTTCCCTAGAAACTATGAGGTAATATATATTTAATGTTTGGAATCCTAGGAAGTTTCCTTTTTTTAAGCATAACATGGTTATTGATTATTTTGGAATTTCACATAATGCACCCCTATCATACTCACTTCTCAGTCCTCCCAGGTCCTCCTCCACTCTGTGACCCCCTCCCAGACAGAAGAAGAAAGAAAGACAAAGGAAGAAAATGCCTAATCCCTTTTGTGTTGCCCATATAATCACTGAAGCATGATCAAGCTCCCACTGGCTTGCTCCTTAAAGACAATGGAGTACTTCCCCACTCCCAAACCCAGCAGAAGCCATCAACTGTGAAGAGCTACACCTCAGCATCCCTATCACAATTTTTAAGAGTTCTCTTCAGTGACTTCCCATCTAGAATGTTCCTTTTTAGGGGGGGTGTAGTGGTGGGGTTGTCCCAGAAGTCTTTTATATCTCTCATTCTCAACTATGAGTCTTCAAATGTCAATCCCACTACATTCAGCAGCAATACGGATCATGGACATCAACATGGTTTCTGGTGACAGCACAGACTACAGATATCACATGGCCTCTAATGTAAACATGGACTCTCAGCATGGTCTCCAGTGGCAGTACAGACTACAGGCCTTAACATGGCCCTTAACTACAGCACAGACCATGGAAATCATCATGCCCCTGGACCTCAGCACAGGTCATGTCCATATGGTCTCCTGTGGCAACATGATCTATGGACATCAACATGGCTTCAGGTTGCAGCAAAGACCAAAGACTTTGGTGGTAACAGTGACCACAGACATCAACATGGTCTCTTGCAGGAGTACAGATCTTGGGCATCAACATGGCCATCAGCTGCAACATGGACCATGGGCACCATCATGGCTATTATCATCTATTGTGGTGATACTTTATTTGTGCTGAAATGTGATATTTTATTTGTATGTTAATAAATAAAGTTTGCCTGGAGATCAGAGATCAGTGAGCCATAAATAGAAGCCAGGTAGTGGTAGCCCATGCCCTTAATCTGATCACACGGCAGGCAGAGTCTCTGTGTGGTCAAGGACACAGTCAAACGTGGTGACACGAGCCTTTAATCCCAGTACCAACCATAGTGACCTGGAGGTCTGCATAGACAGGCAATGATGAGGAAGTCATGTGGCTGGGCTTAGAGCCAATGAGAAGGCAGAACAGGAAGGCAATAAAAGCTCAGTTTAGACAGGAAAAAGCTCTCTCTGTGGAAGCTACTGCATGGTTGTAAGCTAAGGCTAGTCGTGACTATTTGCTCTGATCTCTTTGGCTATTACCTCTGTATTTGGCTCTCTGTTATTTAATAAGACTGTTTAGAAATTCATCTACATTGCCCAGCTCAGTCGGAGAGCATGAGACTCTTAATCTCAGGGTCATGGGCACCAAAAGTAGGCTCTTGGTTTGTTTTATTAATAAGACCATTTAAAATTCTTCTGCATAAGGGACAGCTGGACTTTTGTGAATATAATGATATCTATTTCAAAGTTTGACCTCTCTCTCTAGATAGATATAGGTATTGAGATATGAGGCAGAAAACATAGAGAAACATGGCACATCTTTACAGACTATACAGGAGTAAGTCAAATCTCAAAATTCCAGATGAAAGTATTTTCATAAGGCTATTATTTATAATAACTTATACCTACAACACACTGTTCATAGTATTAGTACAGCTGTCCCTTTATAAATATGTCTAGAATAGAAGGTGTAAAATATGAGCATCAAAAAATAGTAAGAATGAGAAAATGAAGTAATACAGAATTCAAGAATATAGGTCAGGTCATTTCTTGAACTGAAAAAATGCTTTGTAACACTTTTAAAGTCAATGGTTTTAGCAAATCTTATCAAAATGTTTTTTAGCCTAGTATAAGGGATCCAACCAAAATTCATGTAAATTGAAAGTGAGGAAGAGGTAAAAGTTTGAGAAATAAGCACAAACAGGAAAATGTAGATAATGTAATAATAAATAAATAATATTTAGTAGATGAAGGAAAAATAAAAGAAGGGGAAATATTAGTGCAATATGCACAGTAGGAAAAAGGTCAATTTCCTGTGATATACAGTACTGTTTATGGTAACAAATGTAGGAAGTAATTGTAATTAGTATTTATCTGAGGCCAGATACCCTAGAAATAGAAAGTAAGATAAATATTTATGTTCAAGGGAGTGAGTAAGGAAATATCCTTAGGGAGAATTAAAGGAGGGATATAAAAAGTATAGAAGAAAACTTTCTGAGACTTACGTGTGCTTTCAAATGTACTCTCAACTTATCTGAATTCTTCAGGAAACTAAGGAATGAAAAGTATAGCTCAGAATTTTACTGCTGGAAAAGCAGCTGGGCTTCTACAGTTCTTAAGTCCATTGTCTCTGGATTATCCCAAGGAGGACAAAAACTCCCATTGGAAAATATCTCCAGTAGCACCAGTGCTTAAAGAGTCAGATTAGATTGTGACCCTCCAAAGGGCTGGAGTATAGAGCAGTGTGGAAAATGAGTGACAACCAGAAATCTGAATAGGAGGAGCCTGGCATATTTTCCTTTGATTCAGGAGACACAAGTGGAATTCAGTTTATATAACTTTTGAAGATAGGAGAACTTAACATAGTTACTTTCTGATGGCTTCTACTTTTTCAAGAAGGTAGGCTATAACTTCATTTATTGGGCAAAAGTGGCATTGATATATTAACAATATTCAGTGAACAATTCTAATGATATCAAAATATGACACATATATGATAATAAATATCTGCCCATACATTTCATTGAATAAATTTGAGAATCTGATTAATAAAATTAGGGAATTCTATTATCTTAACTGGCAATGTACCTACAATCGCTAACTTAATAGGCTCTTTTGGTCTAAATGTGCATTGTGTTCCTCTCTGTTGAGCATTCCAAATGCTCAAAGTAGCGAAGATGTAATTATAAAACCTGAAAGTGGTGAGGTGTCCATAGATGGGTTTAGAATGTTTGAAGCAGTTGGCTGGGTGTCTGTAGTGACTATGATTTAATTGTTTCCCTACTCTTCTTTCATGGGCAATCAATCCTCCAGGGACTACTGTTACTCACTTCTTAGTCTCATTGAGTGATACATTCCATTAAGTTTCATTCATTGTCCTCCCAGGAGGTAACTCGTGTCTCCTTCTGATGACTTTGAACAATTATGTTTGATTTTAATTTTTGAATAATTCAGTTATTAAGGGTAACATGAAGAGGCAGAGCTTAAAAATATTTGTATGTGATTTAAAGGCATGGCTTTGAAAATCTTCATGGTGATTAAGCTAGGAGTCTGTAAAACTGGTGTTGTCATTGTTCAGGTCTTGTTTAGACAAGCATGTCATTGAGAGTTCATGGAAAAGCTTCCCTGACATATAAAAAAGAGGCCATCTCAGAGCAGGTCCTCTGTTACCATTTTTCCTCCCATCTTCCATGATATCCTCTGAGGTGTAAGTATACATGTTGTGTTTTAAACTTTAAGTGGACCAGCAGGCTTTATTTATATATTCATGTATGCCTAAATATATTCATATACACAATTGCTGTATATATATAACAATAAAAATCAAAGAGAAAGAGTTCATGAATTTGTGGGTTAGGGGAACCCTGGAGTGGTTTGAGGGAAGTAAGAGAAGGAAATGATGAAAATAAAGAACATATAACTGAAATTTAAAATTACAAAAGATGAAGAGAGGTTTAAATGATGTGGTCAATACTCACTAACAAAGTGAACATTATTTTATTGTATGTAGCTCAAATGTTAGAGCAGAGGAGTTAGAGGAATAAGTTGGTGCTGGAAGTTTAGTTTTAGAGTGAGGATAAGAAGCAGAGAAAGTAGAGGAATGGTAAGATGCTGTCAGTATAGCACAGGCAAATGGGTGTCTCCTCAACAACCACCTCTGATTGCATCAGCCCTAATCGCCATAGAAATTTCCAACTTCTGCCAAGTTTGCAATGGTGAAGAAAACTGACTGATTGAGACCAGTGAGAATTATAATAGGAAGAGTGTTATAATCAGAGATTAGTAAGGGGTTTCTTATGATGTAAAATGAGTCATCAAAATGCAAGGAAATGAGAGGATTGGTATGCAGATTATGGGGCCATCTGCTGAAAAGTATAGGTTCATTTTCTTTATCATAGATGCATGTGCTCTGTGAAATGAGCTCCCACTTTCTGAAATGTCTATATGACTGCACACACTTTTTGTCTATATGACAAAAAGTAAGCATACTAAAGGATTTTTAACCTGAATGGCCAGAGATCATTCAAACTGTAGTTTCTCTGTAAAACAGTAAAATTAGCTTTAATAATTAATATAATACAGCACAGAAATTTTCTGAAAGCTAATTGTAGAATTGTAACAAGGAATTTACAAATATGACATTGACCTTATAAAAGATTAGAACATTTATGTGCACACCCACATGCATTATGCAGAAATATATACAAACTGGAGATTTCATGTATGCACATTGACATGCTGGAGTTTTATTTCAGTGTATTTCTTTGTGCTACACTTTAGGGTGCCAAAGTCAATATGCAAGTTTTACTCTCAAAAATATTTATCAGAAGATCAGCTTGTGTCATGAATACCTTCAGTTTCCCATACCATAAGTGTGACATCTATCTAGAAGTTTGTTTTGGTTCAAAAGCATAGGTACTAGGCCAGTGATACCTTGCTGCTGGTGGTGGACACATGGGAAGTCTATTATTAAACAGATATCAATGCAATCTGAAATGATCCCTCATTTTCTGAAACCATATCATCTGATGTTCAAGCTTGGTATTGCTACATGAGATCACATACTCTGAGAGCTGCTGCAAAATTAGGTTTCTCCTATCAAAATTATTTGAGCTGTAGAATTTATTATTATTAGTTTATCTATTAACATTATCACATTAACATTTAAGGTAGCTTTGTTAAGAAATAGACATTTTGAGTAATTATGTGGTATGCATTCAAGTGTATATGCAAGCACACTTACATGTGGATGCCTCTGCACTGTAGGAGCATGTGTTTGGAGGCCTGAGGTTGACATCAGTATTCTTGGAAGACTGCCATGGATAATTTTTTTTTTAATTGTTATATAATACGATTCAGGAATCATGTGAAAAAAATATCTAGGTAAATCCTGGAGGTATGACATAGTTGGAAAAGAAATTACCTAACAAGTTTGAAGCTCTGCATTTTATCCTCACCAATGTGTAAAAGGCATGGTGGTGCATACTTTTAATCCCAACACACAGTACACTAAAAAAAAGGAGTCATTTACTTTTTGTATTTCCACCTATGTTTCAAGAAACTAAAGTAGTAATTTTATTCCTATTTGCTATTTCTTATTTCATATCATAAATTAATTACCACTTATTTCATATCATAAATTAGTTACCAACAGAAAAATCAGTGTTGGCTGCTCATAACTGTTTTTATTGATGTAAGAAATACATAAAGTAAGAGGTCAATGGTAATTAGTGGATATGCATTTCAATACTGAGCAGGCTACAACTTTACTGAGTTCAGTTGATTCTGTTAATTTTCAATCTAGGGTTTGCACTCTTGAGAAAGACTATTGTGTAATTAATACTTTACATTAGATATAGTTGCCTGTATACATTTAAAAACAATAAATAATATATGTTTTGTAATTAATTTATTTGTATAATTATTAATAGTAGTTTATATAAAATAAAATACTAGATAATTATCTTGATAGCTATGGATTACATTGCAATTTACCAGATAAGCTACACTCACCTTCAGAGATAGTATCATATGGTTGGAAGGTGAAGACATGAACTTAATGACAGTTGAATAGACTTGACCTTGATCATGGATAATTTACATAACCTCTCTGTCTCAGTGTCTTGATCCACTTGAAATGTTAACTGTAATGATCCTGGTAGTTTATTGTGTCAAGATCACATTGCTAATGAAAACGTAGTCTAAATATGTGCTAATCCGCATTTTATGTAGAGAGAATAGTGGAATGATTTTTAACATATGTGATCCTCCTTCTGATTTGAGCACTCTTCATTTTTCAAAAGACGCTTTTCTTAGAAAAATTTGAAGCAAAAATATGGGTTATGATTTTAGCTGAAGTAGCTGTGCTTGGTCAATATGTCCCAAGACTAGACACTGAAGCAGTAAATGGATATACTGCTGTTTTCACTACAAATGGATCATAGAAGAGATTGTGCAGAATAACACTCAGCAGAGGAGGTCCCTGCAAGCATATATAAATCTGCTTCAGCATTTCTGCTGTCAGTGTCAAGTCCGCTTAAGTGCACAATTTCACGGTTGACTGGTCATTGTCCTTGCTTGAATTTATTTTCAGTGATGGTAAAAAGATCATTGGTTTTCCAGTTCCTACTCAGCAGTCATAAATCTATATGGAAAATACCAATTCCAGTGCAGTCTTAAGCTGTAGATTACACATGTATCACTAGGACAAGAGTATAACCATCCCGAACTCATCAGTGCTCAATGATGGAACTTGGAAATGTACTTTCAGTTAATACTTGCAATATGATTCTCTATTCAAACAATCATCCTTAAATAAATTTAATGTTTAACTATATGTAGTAAGGAAATAAAAGCCATGAATAAAATTTAACCACAGCAAAAAATGTTAAAAATATTTAGGTGAAGTTCATGCTAAATAAATATTTAGGTGGTGTATATTTTACTGTTTTGGTTTGTAAAGAGATTTTATATGAGGCATTGTTTTATCAGTTTTATTACATTTTTCGGTTCTGATATATATTATATTTATAAAATATATAAAGACTGCTGATATTAAAGTAAATCAACAAAAAAGAAAACAAAATACCCTGATACAGTTAGATCTCTATGACACTGAGATCATATTTTACTTATAAATCAAGAAAAAAGTAGTCTGGATAGTACATCCTTGTAATTCCAATATCTGGAGGGTAGGTGTGGGATTTCAAGGTCATCTTCAACAAAGACCTAGATTGAGGCCATCCAGGGTTACATGATACCCTATCTCAAAAATACAAAAGCATGTCCTTGTGTTTAGTACTGTCTACTTGGGATGCATAAACTATTATGGAGCTTAGCCTTGAAGAAAATTGATTCTCCCTCACTTAGTTGCCATTGATTACCTCTAGCTATTTCTTTGTCTAGCATCAGGCCTCTGTGAAATATCAACTATCCACACTGGCATATCAACTGGTGTTGTCATTATGCAACTTTTGTTTGGGAAACCACATTGTAATTTCATGAGTAGAGAAATCCTGTCACATCTAGAAGACACTACGACATTCTCCAAAAAATCATTAGATACAAAAATAAAGACATAAGTAAACAGATGAGTAAAAGTTTAAAAGTAATTAAGTTTTCGTGACCCACTAATAAGGATTTCCCAGAGAGATAGTTGTATACTTTTAGAGAAAAATAACAACAAAAAAATCATGTCACTTACCTAAAGACATAGAAGATGAAAAAAGTGCTACTTTTAAACATTTTCATATTACTTGTGGTTAAAAATATTATCAAAAGTCCAACGCTGCCAATAACGACCACATCTGGACAGAAATGTTAGTGACACAACAAAAAGAACATGACAATACTTTGTATGTGCTACATTTGCCTAAATATTCTTCAGACATATCAAGTTTTTAAGACATCCTCATTTCAATATAGATTTTGTTGTTTTATCCTTTGATTTCCTAGGGGAAATGTCATATATGAACATCTTTTTAAGAGTGGTGACTTGTTCTAATATAGGGCAGTTACTACCAATATTTCACCTTTTTGTATACTCTATCTCTGAGTATTTCTGTTTTTTATTTCAACATTTTATTATGAATTATATTGATAAAGTCACGTTTTTCCAAAATAAATAAATAAATAACTTACTAAAATGATTTGGGCACACTTTTAAGAGCCACTCAATTACTCCTTGTTGTTTATTATTAATGTGTTTATTTTCTGATTGTGCTAAGGTTACTATCTTGGCAAGGCAGTTACAAGTTCATTATGTAGACTATGGACACATGCTCAGATCATTCAGAAGTAAGGACAGCTTTTAGATGTGAACTACATAATTCAATTCTCTATGGCTTAATTTTAACATGCTCAGAAAATATTTGTTTTCACTGGATTTATCATTAAAAAATAAACTTCTCAAATGTTGAGGACCTAAAATTAAAATCTCATCCTTTTATAAATGACTTAGTATGAGTGAAAATTGTTTCTATCTAGCTCCCTGTACTAAATTAGAGGAGATACTTCCATATACTCAAACATGTATTTTGAACATATATAAGTTCAGTGTGTATGATATTTTATAAAACAAAGGTAAAAACTATATTTTCTAATGGTTAATGCAAAACCAAATTATTATATGGAAAATAGGAGAGAACTGTCTTATCATATGTAAATTTGAGTATCAAAGATTGCAAAGATAAGCCCTCAGCTTAGCAGGATAGTGAAAGTTCTGCATTTTTCAAATATAATTTGATGGAAATAGGTTTTCTATAAGAGATAGCAAAATATTCACACTCCTCTGAACTGTCAATCAGAGTCACACATCAAAAGAATTTCTGAAAGAAAAGTTTTTCTAAAACTAAATATTCTAAATTATGGAAATTCACTTCCAAGGAACGAAAAAAGAAATTATAATGAAGTTGCTTTTCTGTTTGAATATATTCTCCTAAAATGTTACAAAATAGAAAAGATAATGCCTCATACTACAGTTTGGATCAATTTCTTCCCAAGTCTCTTCTGTTAAAGAGCTAATCCCTTCAGTAATAATGATTGGCATGGCCACTCACCTAACATTGTGATAGGACAGTCTTAAGTTATTACAATGCTATCCTCTATTGGGATTGTGGAAGGAAGGTACATTTACATCTTCTCTCTCCTTCTCCCTGTTATGGGAATAATATTGCTCTACCACATACCCCTATCATGATCTTCAGCATTATTATAATCCCAAAGCAAAAATATACTTGATCTTACCATATATCCCCCAAAATACAACTCAAGATCATACTTGTGCTTCTACAGGAAACTTACTTCAAATAATTTTAACAATGACAGGGATTTACATTGCCCTAAAATATTCCTTTAAGGTTCCTAATGATATTCTGTTGCAATCATAACTTAGGGCCTTATTCAGCCATTATCAGAGAGGCTTGCTCCTGAAGCAGATGGGTACAAACACAATAACCCACAGCCAGACATTACTCTGAGCTATAGACCATGGAACAAGCAACTCTAAATGAGATATCTCCACCAAATCCCTCCCCTCAGAGCTCACTGAACCCCATGGAAGGGAAGGCAGAAGAAGTGATGAAGAGAGAAGGGATGGAGGATCGCAGGAGAACAGGGACTTGTAAAACACTGAAGTCACAGAGATGGAAGCAGCAATCACAGAGCCTACATGGGTCCGCACCAGGTCCTCTGCCATGATGAGCACTTTTATGGGACTCCTGAATGTATATGGGAGTGAGTCCCTGATTCTTGTTTTTCCACTGGGCTCTTCGGTTTTTCTCTTGTCTTGTCTTATCTAGATTTGATACAATAGTATCTTCATTAGGATTTCTATTGCTGTGAAGAGACATCATGACAACTGCAGCTCTTAGAAAGGAAAACATTTCATTAGAGAGGCTTACAGTTCAGAGGTTTAGTCCATTATCATCGTGGTGGGAAGCAAAGCAGCTTGCAGGCAGAAATGATGCTGGAGAAGGACCTGAGCTTTCTTCATTTTGGCCACAGGAAGTCATATGTTTCTACACTGAGTGTAGCTTGAGCATGAGACCTCAAAACCCACTCCAATAGTGACACATTCCTCCATCAAGGCCATACCTACTGCAGCCAAGCCACATCTCCTAATAGTACCACTCCCTATGAGCTTATGGGGGTTAATTACATTCAAACTATCAAATTCCATTCCCGGGCCCCCATAAACTTGTAACAATATCTTAATGCAAAATGTATTTGTTCAACTTCAAATTTTTCTGTGTAATATCACAGTCTCAAAAATGCTTTAAAGTCCAAAGTTCAAAATCCCTTCTGAGATTCACCCAATTTCTTAACTTTAATCTCCTATAAAATAAAAACTAAAAACCAGATCAGGTACTTGCAACATATAATAGCAGAGGATATGCGCCACCATTCCATAATGTGGGGAATGCAGCATAGTGAAGAAATACTAGATCAAAGCAAGACATATATACAGCTGGGCAAACTCCAAACTCTGCATCTCCATGTCTCATGTCAAAAAGCTCTTTAGATCTCCAACTCCTTTCAGTTTTGTTGACTGCAACATACTTCCTTCTCTTTGGCTGGTTCAGTTACCTGTTAGCAGTTCCCCATTGCACGTATCCCACAGCTATGCAATCTCCAAAGTACTGAGGTTGCCAAGGCTTCACTTCCACAGCTTCACACAATGGCCTTTCTGGGTATCCATTCAGGGAAATCCCTGATACATGCCTAGCTTCAGCAGCTTTCCTTAGTCCTGGAGAAATATTCCATAAACCCTTTATTTTATCCTTGTCTCTAAAACCAGAAACACCTGTCAAACACTACCAAGTTCTGTTGGTCCCTGGGGCAGGACCCTGCCCCGTGCACTCAATTACATCTTCAGCAGCCTTCTATTTTTGATGGTTTCCTTCACTACCTAAGCTTGGCTGTCTTTGAACTTGCTCTGCAGATGAGACTGGCCTCAAATTTAGAGATCAACAGCCTCTGCTTTCCCAGGGCTGAGATTACAGGTGTGTACCACCACAACCACCTCTAAATTTTTCTTTAATTCCTTTTCACAAGTCAGAAACTTAGCTGGGTGGGATCTTGCCCTGAGCTACATTCTACTTCTTGGTGCCCCTTTTCTCCTCAAATTGTCTTTTTTTTTCTTTTTATTTTTCCTTGCTCAGCTTGCTCCTTTTCATTAAAATTCATTATAAGAGTGAACACTAATAACCACACAACAGAATCTATACTAGACTGTTTTGAGATTTCTTCTGTCAACAGAATTAATCCAAGTCTCTTCACTTTAGCCTCAGGCAGATTCTTCAGTCAAGGGCAGAAAGCAGCCACGTTCTTCACCAAAATACCAAAGACCAGTCTCAAGGCCACATACCAACATTCTTCGCTGAAAACTCTTGAGCCAGACCTCTGCTTTCTTCCTTGCTTCTATTGATATGGGCCATAAAGCACCACTTACCGCATTCCACTGCTTTCCTAACCCAAACTCTCAAGTCAAAATTCCCCCAAACGAAAGTACCATCAGTCCTACCACAGCAATATTTCAGTCCGCATTACCAACTTCTGTCTTAGTTAGGGTTTCTACTACTGTGAAGAGACATTATGACCAGGGCAACTCTTATGAAGGAAAACATTTAACTAGGGTGGCTTACAGTTTAGAGGTTTACTCCATTATCATCACGGCAGGAAGCAAGACAGCATGACAGCAGGCATGCTGCTGAGAAGAGTCTGCGAATTTTACATCTTGATCCCCAGGCACCAAGAAGTGATGTGTGTATACACTGAGTGTATCTTGAGCATCGGAGACTTTGAAGTCCACCTTCATAGGGACAGACTTCTTAAAACAAAGTTATACTTATTACAACAAAGACATGGCTTCTAATAGTGCCACTCCTTTTGAGCTTATGGGTGTCAACTGATTCAAACTTCCACAGGCAGTTTTTGTTTCGTCTTATTGTACTTTATTTTGTTCTGTTTTTTTTTTTTCTGTTATCTTATAGAAACCTGTTCTTTTTTAGTGAAAGACAGAAAAGGAGTGGGTCCAGATGAGAAAGGAGATGGGGAGAACCTGGGAGGAGTAGAGTGAGGGGAGACTCTACTCAGATTATATTCCACGAGAAAATAATCTGTGTTTAATAAGAGGGAAAAGATCCCCTTTAAGTTGAACATTCAAACACTTCAGATAATCAAAAATGCTGACCTTAATTTTGTACAAAGCAGACTTTTAGGCAAAATGTATAATCTTTTCCTTTATCATAGAATTTATGAACAGGATTTTTGTTTTCAATGCAATTGAAGGGAACACGGCTATGTATATCTGATGAAATTGTCATTCAGTGAGCTGAAGTACCTATCCAGAGATGCAGAAAGTTAAGGACTGAGGATGATGTGACAGCAGTTAGCCAACACTTCCATATTTTCACATCCATAAAAGCAATAGAAACTATAGAAAAATGGCAACAAATGAATGTCTATCCAAACTGTCTGTAAGCGGTAGTAGAAGGTGGTGATTTGCCAAACCGTCAAAGAAAAGTGAAAATTCCTTCTGACTGAAAATCCCACGGCTGCAAGTGATGATATTCTTGGGATTTTTATGGTAGGCTGCTTTTTGAGCAAATGCTAAGATTATTTGGAGAGAGTGTTAACAACTCTACATTCTCTCTAAAACTTGAAAAGTGAGGATTGCCTTGATTCATTAAAGACAACAATTACATAGTATCCATGATATTGAAAGTGAAGTTAAGTTTGAATTTTTGTGGAATGCCTCAATTTTTCTTAAATCCTTCAAATATCATGAACTTCCATCAGTCTATACTTGAACATACACATGTTACCCGAATTTCTATTATTCAAATGAGATTTTTTAAACATGCTATTCATGGGGATTAAATTAATTAACATATCTCAAAAACCCCATTACATTAGAAAAAAGGAATTGTACTAATTCATGTGCTTCATCATTTGCTGTTTAAGTTAGTCTAGCCTGTGAAGAGGTCACTAATAATTTTATATTTCAAAACTGATATTCATGCTTAGATCCTATGTGCATTCTATGGAACATTCTCATAATGCTGCCAACTGTGTATAATACTTTATTTCCTGCATCATAAACCATATTACAGCTTTCTATAGAATAGAGATCAGATGTGTTATTGTTATAGTTATATCATTGTGTATCATTTCTGATATATACATAGCTCTGATGATTTTTGCTTCTAGTTAGCTATATTCTCAAGGACATCATTATGATTTTCAGAGACTGAACAATAATTTTACTCCCTGTCCTCCCTAGCTTTTGGATTGATTTCCAAGTATGTTCTGCTTCCTTTGCAACAATGTAATTATCTAACAAGTACTTTTGACAAAAATGTTATGACCCCCTTAGAAGCAGTTTCATCTCTGCAGTTAGTTTTTAGTCAGAGAATATAAAAGCACTTTGATGAGACCATTCTCCAGGGAATAATCAGAGAGATCAAAATTAATTAATTATAACTGTTTATAAATGAGGTATTTGTTTTCAGATCTCTGCTTTAAATAGAACACATAAAATTACCCACATTGCTATTCCTGAGCCCAAGCATATGATAGGCCAGAGATAATTTAAGACATTACAAAGTTTCCTACACTTAGTGCTATTTTATTGAATATATATTCCCTTGATTGCTGTAAGGCTCTCATTAATTTCCAGCAGACTGAAAATAGTCTGGTGATTTTTGTCTATAAAGAATGTATTGCAATTTTTGGAAGGATTTGTAGGTCTTACTTCAGCATTTTTTAACCTAACAATTCAATTGACTTTAGAAGAATAATGTCAAAACAATCAGTGGTGGAAAGAAGCAAAGCTGACCTTTCTCCTTTCCTCATCAAAACAAGCATAGAACAGACAATTAGAAGACAATCAGGATCACTAAATGTTCGATTTCTTTATGGTATTGGAGATAGAAGGAAGGACCTCGCACACGCTACACAACCAATTCGCCATTAAGCTATGTCCATAAACCCAAGACATCTCTTAATATCAACTGAGTATATAGAAGCTATAGTAGTATTAATTTTTCACAAATAATGTATATGCTTGTTGGCATATCTGTATATGTGATTTTGTCTGAAAAATAACTGATTTGTACTAAAATGTTGTTTTGTGTAATACACGTTATAAAGTTTGTAGTATATGTGTACAGGATTGAACTTGCCTGTAATACAAACGCAAAGTTGTCAGAGGCAGGAATTTAGCTTGAGTTTAGGGCCAATCGATGCTATATAGGGGGTTCCAGAAGAACCTAGGGTACAAAGTCATATTCTACCGGAAAATCAAATTACAAACAAAAGATGGGTAATATCACTCAGAGGAAACTGCAGATTTTATAGGATATTTAAATGAAAATAAACACAATGTATTATTTTAGGTTATTTTTAATTGAAAGTAGAATATCTTTTCTTACATAAAATATCCTGGTAACAATTACCCCTCCTTCTCCTTCTACCTCCTTCTCCATTTTCCTTCTCATCCAGAACCCTTTCACTTTCAGTCTCTCATTAGTAAGCACACAGGCTTCTCAGGGATAGTAGTAATATAAAGTAATATAATAAGAGAAAAAAAAAGCTAATACCTTGGGATTGAACAAAAGAAACAAACAAAAGGAAAAGAACCCATGAGGAAACACAAGAAACAGAGTTTTAAATCTATGAATTTCAGACTAATAGCAAATATAGTTCATTGACTATTCATTGTACTTATACTGTATTATATAAATATGACTAATGTGCAACATATAAGCAAAATAAAGAAATAGTTTTCTTCAATATAGATATAATTCTGTTGCTCTTCTACACTGTTGTTATTGTTTACTCTTTTACTTTAAGAAAGAATGACACTTGAAATTAAATTTTATGTGTAAACATATCTAAACCAATTAAATGTGTGTTGGTGAAAACATGTTAAAGATAAAGCAGAGAATAATATGAAAGAATACTTCTGCTTTGGGAATTTCTCCTAATATACAATATTGTCACCAATTAACCAAAATTAAGATCTTAAAGTTATCATACTTTATTCTTGATTTTTTTATAAATCTCAAAAATATTTTGTGTTTGGGGTATATTTATAAAACTATACTACTATTTCTATAAATATTCTATGTATGCTACTTTGGGAGGTTTACATCATGTATTAATGGTGTTTTTATAAAGGTTATTGATATCAAAGAACTATTTTGAAATTTTATATATATATATATATATATATATATATATATGAGTTGTTAATTTGAAATCATGCAAAAATTTCCTGAATTGTATTAATGTCTAATTGTGGTTTTAAATTTGTAAGAACAATAAAAACAACATGGTTTCATTTCAGTTGCTGCATAAATATCTATGTTTAACATGTCTGTGCAAGATATTGATAAGTCAGATCCTTAAACACTTTCACGGTGCTAAAAGAATAATTGATTCCATGATTACACAGTTAAAATATACATGCACACACAAAAATATATACATATAATAAATCATAAACTGCTATAAAGATAAAATATACAGAATTGCTAAAGACTATGGCTGAGAAAACAATGAGTATATTGCACATAAATTTGAATATCAAAATGCTTTCTAGGTAATCTCTGAAAATATGCTCTGCAAATCTGTTCTCCAGTAAAGATATTTCAGTTACTCAATTGTTTCTTAACTACTTGTCATGGAAAGAGAAGATTTGGATTTAAACGTACTTTTTATATTGACATATTGTTCAAAAGAAATAATAGTCTAGACATAAAGAGATTTGCCTGTCATTTAATGCAGCAAAGCTTTTAGGAACATCACAATGCATTTCTGTTATGAATTTGTATAAAGAAATATAAGTCAGTGATGATCTGGCATAGTCTAACTTAATAATAGAATTGAAATATTAGGTGAAATTGATATTGTTGAAACTTTTTTTCTGAAAGTTTATCACATATGCTATGATAAAACTGTGCTCCAATTCTATAATAAAATTTGCGATGAGAGAAAGCAGATCATTATCCAGAAGAATTTCTCTAATGTAAGAAACAGAAACGGGAGAGGATAAATAGACTGTCAGCCAAACTTTAAGAGGCTTTCCTCCAAAGTGTGCCTTTTTCCTGTTGTTGAAACTTGTTTTATTGCTCTTTTATTTTCATCGTGCTAGACTTATGCCAAAAGCATTTTCCACTTAAATAATCTATTTTTGAGTAAAGGAAAAGTATCAAAGTAAAGTTACACAAAAGTAACACCCAACGATTCAAAATCTATATTACTTATAAGATTTGTGGTGTGAATTTGATTTATATCCTCCACACAAGAAGCAGCTAATGAATTTGCCTAAAATTCATCCTTATTCTTATTAGGTTTTTTTTTTTTTTTTGCTCCTGTCAAACCCAGTCCATTTTTCATATGAGTCAGACAATCCTCCTGAACAACAGCTCCAGTCATGTAGTTTTTCAACTAAGGTATAATGTCACAGATATCAATAAAGTAATTAATGTTTTCCCAAATGAATTTGAGGAAGTTATAGGGTAGATGAGCATGAATACACTGAAAATTCAAAATCCAAAATCTTCCAAAACCTGAAATTTTTCCAACAGGTAGACCCTTGTTTGTTTTTTCCTTAGTTATTTGATGTGGTGCTGATAATCAAAATACTCTAGGATAGTATCATTGTTAAGTTCTTTGTGCGTTTAACTTTTTACTTTCTAGTCCATAATTGATTGAACCTTACAAAATTTGTTTATGAAAATGACAAATTTTATACAGGAAATAGCGACAAATCTCAGATTGCTTTCCTCGGAATACTGAATCTATTGGTGGAATGGAAACTGTAGATGTAACCAACCGTCTTATAAATAAAAAACACAGAACCAATGCAAAGAAGAAAGCCAAGAGGTCAGAGCTAAGAGCCAAAACCTTACCCTTCCTCCTGCAGTGGTCCTACCTCTCCGAAGGAGCCAGTACTTCCTGTGTTAAAGTCTTTATATAGTCTCTGTTCTGCTTTCTCATTGGTTGTAAACCCAACCACAGGACTGCCTCATCACGGCCTGTCTGTATAGACCTCCAGGTGTTCCATGGTTGGTATTGAGATTAAAGGCATGTGTATCCAATGCTGGCTGTATCCCTGAACACACGGAGACTTACCTAGCTCTGTCTACCAAGTGCTGTGATCACAAGCGTACACCACCACTGCCCTGCTTTCCTATGGCTTGCTAATAGCTCTGACCCCCAGGCAACTTTAGTTATTATACAAATAACATTTTGATACAAAAGAAAAATATCACCATAGGAAACTTTATCATTTTAGGGCCTTTAAAGTGTAGTTCTACTTCCATGATTTATATGTAAATCCTTTGATTTAATGTTAATAATGTCTAGAAATTTATATTATTTTGGTTTTGTTAAGATTGTAGGATATGACATACATAATAGAACACAATAACCTAATGTGAACATACCATAAACAAGGATTATGTAGTGACCTATGTCCTGAAGGTGGTAGCATTTTGTTAGCTTTATTGACACTTTCATTGACTCAGATATGACTTTCTATTATGAAGGCACAGCTCACATCTATGGTTGCATTGCTACCTTTTATGTGTATGAATGCGCTAGCCACCTACAGATAGAATAACATAGTATAATTAATGTGGTCACTTAAGTCAACAACAAAAAACATCTTGTGTTAAAATCTATAAGCCCAGAATTCAGATATGTTATTCCTATCTCTGCCTCATCATCACAGGGATTTCTCTTGTGTTTCTGCCTCCAATCTCTCCCTTTCTTTCTCTATCTCTCTCCGTCCCTTCCCCTCTCTCTCGTGTATGTGTGAGTGTCCATGTGTTTGTATGTGTGCGTGTGTGTATTATAATAATTCATGATTGTATTGTATTTAAGTACCTCTTTCAAAATCTGAAACAAAGCACCTTTTCTGCATTTACAATATAATTTCTTGAGTAGTTACAGCATGCATGATTCAATCCTTTCCTTATAAAATGGCATCAATCCTTTTTTTTTTTTTTTTTTTTTTTGGAGAGTAGAATCCATGCTTTGTGTGTCTATCACTTAAACTCCTACAATAATCATTTTTAAAACATGGGTCTGGGCATCACTGTAGAATATCTTTTACCTAGTTCCACTTACACTAATAAATAAATTAAGTATATTAAAATACTATTGTATCAAACTTCTAGTTAGCAACATTTATCTACATTTACAAGCAAAGAAATCACTGTATAAGCCTCAGTATACTGTGTACTGAGACTTCTTCTTCTTTCAATCTTACTGTTAGATTTAAACAGTTTATTATTAAGAGACTTCCTTGGGGGAGCGGGAGACCCCAGCTGGATCAAGAACAGAGAGGGAGAACAAGGAATAGGAGACCCTGATAAATGAAGACCACATGAGAATAGGAAGAAGCAAAGTGCTAGAGAGGCCCACAGAAATCCACAAAGATACCCCCACAATAGACTGCTGGTAATGGTCGAGAGACAGCCCAAACTGACCCACTCTGGTGATGGGATGGCCAAACACCCTAATGGTAGTGCTAGAAACCCCATCCAATGACTGAGGGATCTGGAAGCAGAGATCCGCGGCTAGGCCCCAGGTGGAGCTCCGGGAGTTCAATTAGTGAGAAAGAGGAGGGTTTATATGAGCGAGAATTGTTGAGACCAAGGTTGGATAAGCACAGCGACAAATAGCCAAATGAATGGAAACACATGAACTATGAACCAATGGCTGAGGGGCCCCCAACTGGATCAGGCCCTCTGAATGGGTGAGACAGTTGATTGGCTTGATCTGTTTGGGAGGCATCCAGGCAGTGGGACCAGGTCCTGTGCTCATTGCATGAGTTGGCTGTTTTAAACCTGGGGCTTATGCAGGGTCACTTGGCTTGGCCTGGGAGGAGGCGACTGGCCCTGCCTGGACTGACTCTACCAGGTTGACCTCAGTCCTCCTCGGGGGAGGCTTTGCCCTGGAGGAGGTGGGAATGGGGGGAAGGGGAGGGGGGCAGGAGGGGGAGAACAAGGGAATCTGTGGCTGATATGTAGAACTGAATGGTATTGTAAAATAAAATTAAATTAAATTAAATTAAAGAAAAAAGAGTCAATGGGTTAAAATTAATTACTTAATTAATTTAAAAGGGGGACATTAAGTTGGAAAGAAATGTGATAGGGGTTCTAAGGAGAGTTTGGAATGGGGGAGATATCATTAAGCATAGACACTTTATACATGTACGGAGTTTTTAAAGAATAAATATATTTTCAAAAAACAAACAAAAAAGAGACTTACTTTTATCATCTATATAATGTGTAGATATCTGTGATAGTCAAAAAGAAAGTCTAATGATGAGAAGTTTATAAAGTAGCTAAGGTAACTGATGAGGAAGAACATACAGCAAACTCAACAGGTAAGCATCCATTTGATGAAGAGAGCAATAATTATCCTACTCATGTCTGCCAAAAAAGAAACCATAATAAAGGGCATTTGAATGTTAAATATGAGTCTTATCATTTTGCAAAAAGAAATATCAATAGTATAAATCACAGTTCATATTTCTCCACGTACATGTGTAGGTACTTATATATATATATATTAATATTACATATATCTACCTGGATACTTTTAATTGTGCATACATTTTAAACATTAATGTAAATAATCTTTTATAAATTATTACATAATTACAAACAATGTTTTTAGAGTGTATTAAAATCTAACCTTTACTGTATGTTACATCATTTACATGAACACAAGTAAAGCCTTCCTATTGTCAACAAACCTGGATCTCCTTTAGTGAAGTGTTTGGTCCAACTTTCAGTCAAATGATTTAGCATGTCCCTTTCAAGCTACATTCTTTGGCAAATCATTACTTGATTCCAAAATAAGTTCACACCTGCTAGTCTTTTTTATTATTGTTTGTTTTTATTGAATTATTATGGCATCTACAATATTATTCATACAGCTTAAACTTGAGATGCAGCATGGTCAGAGAAAATGTGATTCAAGATTTTTATGAATTAGTTTCAGAATAAAGGAGGATTCACGCACAAACCTTTTGGTTGTTTGTAAAATCAGATAAAGTATACTGTTAGACATAAGGATAACATGATTAGATTTTGTTTCATACTGTCCAAAATGAGAATAAATGTATTCAAACTGGTGCCAGGCAACTCGTATAGTATCTGGAAACAGACGACATTCATCCTAAGACAGACCAAAGTCATAAAGCACTTCTGTAAATTTGAAGCCTTTCTAAATAAGTGACTTCATCATTGTATTTGATATCAATTTTAAATGATATTAATCTCAAATAATAGCCTAAACTAATCAAAAAATGGTGTTACTGTTGCTAGAGTTTTCCTGCCTGGCCTACGGTCAGGATAAATCTCTCTCACCTGCCAGTCCCACAGCCGCTCAGACCCAACCAAGTAAACACAGAGACTTATATTGCTTACAAACTGTATGGCTGTGGCAGGCTTCTTGCTAACTGTCCTTATAGCTTAAATTAATCCATTTCCATAAATCTATACCTTGCCACGTGGCTCGTGGCTTACCGGCATCTTTACATGCTGCTTGTCCTGGCAGTGGCTGACAGTGTCTCCTTCCACCTTCCTGTTCTTTTCTCCTCTCTGTTAGTCCCACCTATACTTCCTGCCTGGCCACTGGCCAATCAGTGTTTTATTTATTGACCAATCCGAGCAACACATTTGCCATACAGAACATCCCACAGCACGTTCCTCTCTCATTTGTCTATGCTTGTTGACTGTCTTTCCACTAGGCTTAAGATATTTTACCACATACTGTATGTATTTAAAGAAAGAAAAAAAAATGGCCATTTTTATTTTAAAATTGAGCATGTGTGTTTTCATAGACTGTGAATAATGTACACCTATTCTGATTCTGGCCAGCTAATTCATTTGACTAACAAAAAACCACAAAGAATGCATATGCATCACTTTGAGTAAAATGACAGAAGATATAATAATGAGCTTTTAAAAAATTGTTACTTTTTGTCTAGATGTTTAGAACCCTTCTCAAATATTTTATTTCTTTCTGAAAACCAATAACAAATCTATACAGTGAAGAGTTGGTCCGACTTCATTCCACTGAAAATACAACTTATGCTTACTTTGAATGCCCTGTTTCAGACCCTCCGAAAAATTCTGTTCAGAACCACCTGAGAGCAGTCTACCCTTGTGTTCACGTTCAGGATATTGGAAACCCAGGGACTTATTCTTGTCCTTTGAGCTGGGAGATTTATTATTTATTTTCATTATACTTTGTTATTGATTATATTAAGTGGTGCCTGTTAAAAGAGAATATTACTTGAGTAATCTTCAACCACAATAAAAATGTTTGGGTTGTTATGTTATTACTTTTAATTGGAACATGGTAAGATTCTCTTTTTCTTTTTTTCCCTATGGCAGGTAGGGAGGAAGTGTTTATTTCACATTTCCAGTAATATTTCATCACTGGAGGAAATCAAGTTAAGAACTCAATGCTGGAACCAGGAGGCAGGAACTGAAGCAGAAAACACGGAGAACCACTTCTTATGGGCTTGCTTCCCATAGATTGTTTATTGTACTTTCTTATATACTCCCGGACCAGGATTGGCACCATCCATGATGGCATGGGCTCTCCCGCATTAATCACTAATTCAGAAAATGCCTATTGTCTAATCTATCTTTACTGAACAAATTTTTTTGATAAGATATGTTTTAAAAAATACTAATATCTTCACTTTTTAAACCTTTGTTTGACAGCCATATATTTTAAATTAATAAATAAGATCTATTTTATAAATATCTAAGAGTTATATATTAAAGGTTATTTTAATAATCTTTAACTTTTTATTATTTTAATTTCATGACATTTTCTTAATAAGCTTCTTTTTTTAGTGATTGCTGGATTTATTAAATGATTGACTTCTAACAAATGGCTATGATAATTTTTATAATTAGTTATTTGTAAGGATATATGCTACTTGTTTAACCTATCTTTCAATTTTCTCCCTCCCATTCATTTTTATAAGTAACATAGTTTGCCCCTCTGATGAGTGTTAAAGAAGATGCATAGTGGTGATTTACTGGCGTCTAAGCAAGGGCTGGATATTTGTAGTATATGGTGTGAAAGTTCCTCTTAGATTAGAGACAGCTATTTCACAGTCAGAGTATACCAGATGTGTCTGGTGTGTGCGCATCTCTTCGTGTGTGAGAGAGACATATAGAAAGTGAGAGAGAGAGAGAGAGAGAGAGAGAGAGAGAGAGAGAGAGAGACAGACAGAGAGACACAGAGAGAGACAGAGACAGAGAGACAGACAGACAGAGACAGACAGAGACAGAGACAGAGAGACTGAGAAGCAGAGGAGGAGGAGGAATCTATCTCAAAGATAGATTGCTGTATATATAATTTTATGAGAAAAATCCAAAACACCATGCAAAGGGAAACTGGAGGTATGTGGTACTATCCTGTGAAGAGCACTGGGTGACTTCCAAATCACCACAACAAACACAACACAGAACCCTACTACATCACTAAGCCTGATATTCAGCTAATCCATGATTGAACAAATGTTACAAATAATCTTAATCCTCTTTCTATTCTCTCTCTCTCTCTCTCTCTCTCTCTCTCTCTCTCTCTCCCTCTCTCTCTCATCCCCCAAGTAATTGCTTTCTGCTTTATAGAAGAGTAGTTTGAAGCCTACAATATTATGCATTAAATTTCAAGAATTGCCTGTTGTAGGAATGATGCACACTTTATGACATTTTTTTATATTTGAAATTATATTCATTATAAAATATTTCTTATTTGATAAGCTTCAGATCTGCTAAATAATAATTACCCCTGCTTGGTTAATCATATTTGACTACAAATAATTACTAGTTTTCTTTTAATTAAATTTAATGTGAGTGCACGTGTGTAGGTGTGAGCAATGCACATGCATGTGGAGTCTAGAGTGTTGCATAAGGCTGTCTTTCTGAAATGCTTACCTTCTATAGTTTTTGAGATACTGTCTCTTTAAGCCTAATGCTAACTGCTTAACTTAACTGGTTGTCTAGGGATCCCTGAAGATCTCTAATGGTTCTCTCTTAATACTGTTGCTTTTTCTTTTGTTTTTCTGAGACAGCATCTCATGTAACACAAGATATTTTGAGCTTCTGATAGAGTTAAAAATCATCACAAACTCCCAATAATCCTGTTTCCATCACTGTGAAACACACTAACTAGTTTTTAATTTTTTTTTCATTTATTTTCATTGTTTAGGGTTTCTTACATATCTACACTTTGGTTTCTAATAAGGATTTGTGATAGTTTTATTTTATTGATTTGCCTAAACCACCAGGAAACTAGTGAATCTTGGCTTAATTTCTATTTGTTTGTTGTATAAAGCTACTAGACGAAAAGAACTAAAGACAAAGAATGAACCTTTGGACTTCATTTACTTTGTTGTTGACATTTTTATTTATAAATTGTTTAGTGAGTTCTCATCTTTTAAACTAAAATATCTTCATTTCATACTGAGACTTTCGGCTGCTTTAAAAGCAAATTCAGTTGATCTGATAGTACACACTTTTTTTTTTTTTTTGGTTTTTTGAGACAGGGTTTCTCTTGTAGCATTTTGCCTTTCCTGGATCTTGCTCTGTAGACCATGCTGGCCTCGAACTCACAAAGATCCACCTGGCTCTGCCCCCCCCCGAGTGCTGTGATTATAGTCCAGTGCCACCACCGCCCAGCTAGTACACACTTCTTAATTATTACATGAGAAAATACTGAGGGCTAAATCATAGTTACACTTATGAAGTGGTGGCTTCATCACTTTTTTCATGGCCGTTAGTAGTACTGAAGGTCATACTGGATTAAGATACTAAATTGAAACATACTTCAATCACATTTCACAATTCCTTATTAGAAATTTGAATTTGCAGTGTATTCTTTAATAAAGCAAATTTAAGAAAAGTGTTGGGATCTGCAAATATATTCTATCTTACTATATAGAAAAATGTACTAAATAAGATGTCCATGGAGAAACATGTATATATTATTGATTGTATATATATATATATATATATATATATATGTCTGTATATATGTGTATATGTATTTCCTCTTCAGAAAGGTACAAGACAAGACTCAGAAACAGAATAAATACTTTGCTTTTAGAGGAAGAGTATTCCTTCACATGATATTCAAACATTGCTGCATAGGACAGCAATAAAATGAAGAGAGTGGCATTGTTCTCTGCATGCTATTTTTTAGTATTGCTGAAAATGACTTTCCTTGTGGTATTGACTGTCAATTAGTAACCAGCAGACGGTAGCCATCGCCTTAGTTTTCAATTTTCCTAGAAATAATTCTCATATACCGCTGCTCCTTTAACAAGCACCTTTACCATGCAAGACACATATAAAAGTAATTAAATTTAATAGTCTCATTGCTTTTAAGCAAAGCCATATGGCGTACTTAGATTGCAAATTCTAATTGAAGTCAATGGGATTTTATGTAGAAAGTACTTTTGAAAATCTAACTGTGTAATCAAATATTTGTATGTACAATGCATGACTTTTATCTTGACAAGAACATCACCAA
The DNA here is from genome assembly GCA_902168405.1 of Peromyscus aztecus. Classification (NCBI taxonomy): domain Eukaryota; kingdom Metazoa; phylum Chordata; class Mammalia; order Rodentia; family Cricetidae; genus Peromyscus; species Peromyscus aztecus. Next base: position 13,041 of record CABHPQ010175933.1, on the reverse strand, counting down.
ATACCTCTTTTCATTGTCTTTTTTTCATATATACAATAGAGTTTTATTGCCAAGCTGAGTCTTGCTATGAAAAATAACTTTAGAATTAATGATAATCGTTGCTTCTTGTATGTTCAATGCATCTTTTTCATTACCCTTCTATCTAAATTTTAATATTGCAATAATCCCTGGGACTGTGCTTTGGATTACAACAGCAGTATGTAACTGAGACATGGCCCAATTCATTCACATTTATTGGTTCTATTATGCACTGTGAAATGAAAGCTCCATAAAAAGCTGCAAATGCAGGGGGAAATAACACAGGGCAAATGAACACGGAAATAGCCAAGAACCTTATTGTTTTTCCTTATTTTGAATAAATATTTAGAGAATTTAGTACTCTCAGTGCATAAGAGAGGAAGAAGGGAGAGAGATTGATTCTTCAAAAACATAAATGAATGCAATAACAGAAGTATGAAGATATTGTATCTTGCCAATTTCTACCCTATGGTCGTACTTTTATATTTAATTTAGAACTCACTTGACAAGTGTAGTGTTTTTTACCTGCTTCTAGCACAAGAAAAATGTCATAAGCATAGATAAGATTTCAAGGTGAACACTTTACATAGTCCCTGTGTAAATCTTAATGTCGGCCATTTTCTCAACCAGTACTGGTTCACTCCAATACTGGAAACTATCTAAGCCAGTATTTGGTACTGCATGGACTCTTTGCAACAGAACACCTTTCCTTTTGGAACAATCAATGGTGAGTTAAATGTAAAGTCACACAAACAACCCTAATTTGAATTTATGATCACAGCTGTTATTCAAGCTTTCTTTCCTCTTGATATCTGTAGACAGTCTCTATACAAATTGTCAACCCCAGGACATAAGTGTGGTTTATCTTATGTTTGTTCATTTGGACTCTTGAATTATTATTATGTTTACCATATTCCCCTCTCCCATTTCATTCTCCTTTCTCATTTTCCCTCACTTGTTTATAATCTACTTCCTCCAACCACTACTGATCCTGTCTTCATCTCTCTTTAGGCCTGTGTGCAAAACTTCTACATGTGGCCACATTTGCTATGTGCTCTCGACTGCAATGGCCATGATGTAGTCAGATACCATGCTTTAAAAATGCTTACTGCTTCAGAACATTTTTAATACTGCTCAAAATGCTGGGGAATCAGGGGTAAGTATGGAGGTAAGGTTAGATCTAGGAGAAGTTAAGGGTAGAAATGAAGAGTATGAAATTCTCCAAAAATTAATAAGAATATATTATATATTATAATAAATATATAATAAATATATTTTGAAGATGAGAATCAAAGTGAAGAGGAGTTCCCTTGTCTTGCCCACAGTGGCATGGAGATCCTGTGTCTCAATTCTTGCCCTGCCGGGTTCAGGCCATATCATGCAATATTTTGCTGTCTTAGCTTCATAAAACAAAAAGGAGTAAAATGTTTATTTTAATTATTTTAAAAAATGTTCAGGAATGTAGTACATGCCTCTCCTTTTCCCCCTCAGTCCTTTATGTTGGAGAGGTTATAATATGAGAACAACATCGCAGAGACACTAAGTAGCATCATAATTGTTTCAAGACCTGCCTGATATTCTGATAGTTTCTTTTGATTGACTAGGAGTGGAATGAACTAAAAAGTCACTTATAGAATGTTTTTGAAAGTTCTGTATTTCTCACATTGTTCAGATGTTGTTTGTTTATATTCTTAGATGTGTGAATTGGACCACTGAGACATGGAAAGATACCAATGAAATATGCTTTCTGAGCTCCTATGAAATGAAGATTTTCTTTCTGCAGCTGTATTCAGATTGGCTAAATTCCTTCTTCAGAGCTGGAACTGCCTGGAAGCCTTTCAATCCTCAATGTTTCTCTGCACTTTACATCTTTTTTTTTTGGTATTTTTATCATTTACAAAACTCTCTGAGGACACTCTAGTGAGGGTTGGCATTCAACCATAAGGATTTGAAACAAAAAAAAATCAAGTTGTTCGGGAATGGATTTATCATATTTAATTTTATTCTCACACAGAACTGAGGCATTATGGCATAATATTTTATTTGATTCTCTAAACTTTATGATGAGGGGGAAAACAACGACTTGATCAAATCTTTATCTTAGCATGTTGATAAACTTCTCCAGGACAAATGTCCTCCATGTCCATGATGCTTGACTGAATAGGCATCATGTCTCAACAAAGTGTTTCATCCCAGGGTATGAGGAGTAGAAAAGAAAATTGTTATTTTCCTAATTTAACCCAAAAGTTCAAAGATAAATGAATTATATAGAAATAGAATCAATTTATGTCTACCATTGCAGCAATGTAAATTCACAGAAATGGGGAAAAGAGGAAGAAAGCTCAAGAATTGAGTTATATTTATTTTTTGATACTATATCATTTCAGTAGTGTGGCCTATAAAATGCCTTTTAGTTTAATGTATATCGTGTAAATTATGTGTCAGCTTCTCACATAAGCTAAGCACAACTTAAGTTTCTTTGAATTGGCAGAATTATGCAATTGAAAAATATAAAATAATAAATTATAGTATTGGCTGTATGATGTTGACTATTAAGCATCATTTTATGATTTGCATGCTATGAAATTTACCTCTAAAATTCCTTTGCTGTGTGATGTGGAAGCCGTCTCTGACTTCATGTAAAATCAAGAAGCTGCTTCCCTGTTGTGTAAGTTCATTTTTTCGTTGTTTTCATTGTTTTGTTTTAATTTGGGATCGTGTTTTAAGGTATGTGTTAGTGTCAGTTTTTCTTAAAGTTGGTTTTTGAAAACTTTCGAGTGTCATATATTTTTACATCTGCTCACATTTATATGTGAAATTTCTATCATGTCTTAAAATAAAGTTATAAATTTAATATTAATTATTAGTTTTATGAGTAGAAGCTTTATTTCTTTGTTTATTTTGTTTTCTTTCGCTCTTATTTCTCTTTTAGGAACTATAAATGCATTCCCAGAAATCTCTGAATTATTATTATTATTATTTTTTGACCAATGTGCTTGTCTTCAATACAGAAAGTAGACAAATTAATTCTATCAGCATACTTGATACTGTAATCTCCAAAACTATTTCTACTAGTGTTCAATATACTCCCTTCCTAAAAAAAAATTGATATTAGGCACAGGGACTTTCACTTGCTTACTAGAGTGCAAGAAGACCTAGGGACAAATATAAATTCTGAAGAATACAGTGCTTGGGCAGTAAGTATTATAACATACAAATTGAAAGACTCTATTCTTCTGGTTTAGTTCAAGATACCTATCTCTTAAGTAATATAGAAAATAGAATTTATTACAATTATGTCCTGTCTAATTTTTTTATTAACTTAGATCGATGAAAACTCTATCTCTTAAACACACACACACACACATACACACACACACACACACACACACAATTTGCATTCTGATGACTCTCTCATTCTCACTTTACCCTCACAGAAGTCAGTCACCCTAAAATGTTGATCTAATTGTTCATTCCAAATCATCATAAATTGTAAAATCCCTCATGATTTTTTCTTAATGTTTGTTTTACTTAATGCTTGCACTAACATTTATTCAGTAAAAAGGTATAAAACTATCAAGAAAGCATTTGTTTTGTTTGGAAACATTTTTTGTCAAAATCATCCACATATTCGATGAGGCATCATTTTTTAAAATATTTTTACCGAATACATTTGTTTTATGGAGATAGGAATTCCATTTCTCCCTTCTCTTTCCTCACTCTGAAACATCTCATATACTCCTTCCTGCTCTTTTTCAAATTCATTCCCTTTTTTATTAGCTGTTATTACATGCATAAATGTATATTATATGCATATATATTCCTAAATATAACCAAGTTATTCTGTGTAATGTCACATGTATCATTTAAACCCAGAGAAAGGAATGAACAAATCTTATAAATCAACATTGTTGTAAAATTATTTTTCATTATAAAATTATTTTGTTTGATTTATAATCATTAATTATAATGATACATATTTATTATTAACAATCAAATTATTTTGCTGTAATTTCATATGATAACAAAGGAGAGCCTAATATGTACACTGTAGGCATTATGTTCTATCAAACCATTCTTTACAGCTCTCTAGATTAAATCAAAGGCAAGATCTCTCCACAAAGTTCACCTGAAAGTATTTGTAGAGGTAATTAGAATACTAGATCTGTTCATTAACATTTCAAATCTCATTTAAATGTAAATGGTAATATTCTCTTTCTGCAACACTAAGTAGTTAGTGTCTTTCTTGAGAAATAAGTAATTTGTTCCCCATAAGGTATAAGAGTAGATAAAGAGATAAATCAAATTCTGATAAAAGTCACAGTTACAGTGCTTATCTGCTTAAGAATGGTACAATTAAAAAGATAACTTTTGTTTTCAATATTATTTTACTATGGAAAATGAAACAAATTCAATCAGGGCATGGTGTCATACTCTTATAACCCTAGCATGTAGAGTTAGAAGCAGGGAAGACATGATATTTGTAATAAATAATTATGTGCCTATGTAAAAAATCTCCAAATTATCTAAGAAATATGCTTCACATCACAAAATCCATTTCACATTAACATGTGCAGATTATAAAATCTAAAATAGGTTTACTCCTTACCATCATCACATCTCTGTCCAATATTCATTTTATCAAATAACTAAGAGGTTTTATAAAACAGCCTTCCTTTTATGTGTCTTATTAATTCAAATTATTTATTTTCATCCTTTTCAGATTTAAATTCTTTGTGTGAGTAAATTTAACAGTATGAAATAGTAGAGATAGTATATTTTAAATATTTAAAATCATTTTTATTTATTTTTTGATATGGTGATATTTTATTTGTACTGAAATGTGATTTTATTTGTATGCTAATAAATAAAGTTGCCTGGTGGTCAGAGCTAATAGCAAGCCAGAGCAGAAGCTGGGCGGTGGTGGTGCATGCCTTTAATCCCAGCACTTGGGAGGCAGAGATAGGCGGATCTCTGTGTGTTCAAGGATACAGCCAGCATGGAGACACATGCCTTTAATCTCAATACCAACCATAGAAGACCTGGAGGTCTATATAGATGGGCAGTGATGAGGAGGTCATGTGGTTGGGTTTACAACCAATGAGAAGGCAGAATAGAAAGTCAATAAAAAGAACAAACACACAGGAAGTAGGTCTCTTGCTGAGGAGGACAGCAGTGGCAGTGAAGGGTAAGGTTTTTAACTCTTAGCTCTGACCTCTTGGGCTTTCATCTCTGCATTGGCTCTGTGTTTCTTATTTAACAAGATGGTTACATCTATACTTTGAGAATTTTATGCATGTATACAATGTATTTCACCATATTCACACCAGCTTCTTTACACCTCCTACTAGATGCTAGTCTACCCACAGGTGTTTCCGTCTGTACTATAAATATATTATCATTGTCTAAAATATCAAAAGTTGAGTGAGTGATTTTTAGCCTTGCCTACTTAGATTTGGAGAAATAACCATAGTCATGGTAAAGCATGATACACAGGAGTATGAACATATGTAAAGACTTTTAGTGACTTTGTTCATTTACATTATTCCCTTTATACTTTTTTCTCATTGGAATTATGAGAATATTGCATATCTTTCCATATGGAATTGTTGAGATGACAAATTTCATACATTATTTTGCCATAAAATGTGCAGCAAAAATATTTTGAAGTGCTTCAACAACCCTCAACATCATTGAATATGTGTAAACGTATATATACATAAAAACATCTTACTTGGATTATTTACTTGTTAACTTCTTTTGAATTTTAGTGTTATATGTTGTTTTTTTTCTGGAAGCTTACATATCAACATGGTTGATTATGATATGTGTGTCTCCACAGAGTTATACAGAATGCTGAATGCTGATTTCCTAATGTGATGACATTAGCATGTGTGGCACTTGGCTGATGAGCAGATCTTAAAGGTTGGACCTTCATGAATGAGATGAATGCCTTCATGCCTTCATCACTCCTTAGTTCCTTTTACCAAGGGTTATAGGGAGAGGAGATCCATCAGCAAGGAAACAAGTCTTCACTCAATATGAAATCTGTATGAATATTGATCTTGGTGTTCCAAGCTTCCACAAAAAAACAAAATCATGTGGGAGAAACACACACACACACACACACACACACACACACACACACACACACACATACACACACAGAGAGAGACAGAGAGAGAGAGAGAGACCCAGAGAGAGAAAGAGAGAGAGAGAGAGACCCAGAGAGAGAAAGAGAGAGAGAGAGACTCTGATTCTTTTGTAGACTAGGTCTGTTTCCATCTCATGATCCTACTATCCCTGCTTCCTAAGTACTGGGATGTCATGCATGTGTCACCATATCTGTTCCTATTAATGATAATTTGATTTTGAGAAATCCAGCACGTATTACATAGTATACATCTCACCTTTAAATATCCTCTTACCCAAGGGGGAGGGCTGATTCAATCTAAACTGTAGCACACATTATGGTATGCCAAGAAAATAGAGAAAATAAAATATGCTTCTGCCCATTCCAAAAGGGTTCCCAATTGTTTGAGATCTACAATTTATGTATCCACTTTAAATAGAAAGCTGACCAAATATATCATTCATAAAACATACTGTTGACTGGCATATGCCACAATCAGTGAACGGTAGTATGAACTAGCTCTCTCTCTGAAATATACAAACAAATCATCACATGGAAATGATTTATAAAGAAGATGGAATCTAGCGCTCACTCTCCATTTGTTACTTGCATAGCAACTTTGTTCAAAATTGAAAAAAGAGGAGACAGAATCTGAATGCAGACTTTTACATCTTTAAATTAATCTCATTATCCAGAAAAGGAAATTGACTTATGTAATGTCAAGGCACACTTTACCGTGTTGGTTTCTAGGTTATAGCCCAGGAATTTATCTTTTACTTTAAGTAAATTAAACGGAGAAGGATCTTAGTGAGGGCCAGATAGGGCTTTGACAACAATGAACTGACAAGGGTTGATTGTAACACGAATCTTTAAAGGTCTTGTTAATAAAAACAAACCCAGAGCCAGGTATTGGGGTGAATGCTGAAAGACCAGAAAAGCAGAACAGGCCACAGCCACCTCACCTCGCCAACTTCTCAGCCGATCTGTTTCCTCAGACTGAAAAGCCTCTGAGTCCTCATCCAAATGGATCTCAGCTGAACTGCTGCTAAAACCCTAAAAACTTAAAAGCCTCTAGTTCCTGGTCCTCACACTTTATATACTCTTCTACTTCCTGCCATTACTTCCTGGGATTAAAGTCATGTGTCTTTCCCAAGCAAGACATGAGATCTCTAGTGCTGGAATTAAAAGCATGTGTCACCATGCCTGGTTGTTTTCAGTATGACTTTGAACTCACAGAGATCCGGATGGATCTCTGCCTTTGGAATGCTAGGATTAAAGGTGTGTGCTACCACTGCCTAACCTCTATGTTTAATACAGTGACTGTTCTGTTCTCTGACTCCCAGATAAGTTTATTGGGGTGCACAATATATCAACCACAGTTAATGACATATAATTTAGAAAAGGACTGATTGTGACAAACTGATAAATTTTATTAGCAAAATGTGAACACCATAACTTTACATAACTAAGCGACTATATAACTGAGATAAACTAAGAATTTGATAGTGAGAGGGAAGTTAATTAATGTGTGTTTGTTATTTCATCAGTGAATCTATCAGGTACATGTGCCACAAATATATAAACGCACAGTGTCCACTGCTTCTCTTCAAACCCTTAATTCTGTACATTTTTTTCTTTCTATAAAACCACACCCTGTCAAGGAGCTCAGCTGTGGTTGTTCATTTTAATAACCACTATCTTTAAAATATCTCTATCATTTCAGGTGTGTGTTAGTCTATGCGGGTGAGCCTAGGAAGGGCAGCCTTGTTTATGCAGGGATATGTGCCTCTGTATGTTCAACGGTCCAGGAAAGTTGTCAGGTGTCTCCTTCTACTATTCTCTGCCTATTTTCTGAGTCAGGATTAGTCCTTCAACTTGGAGTTTGGGGGTTTTTGTTTTGTTTTGTTTTTGTTGGTGGTGGTTATTTCTTTTTCTGCTTTACTGGAAGCCATAAATCCCCAGACTTTTCACATCTCTGTTTCATTGGTCCCTGAGCTACTGGCCGGTCGGGCACCCACCTTGCTGTGTCCCTGCTAGTAACTAAACTTCAGTTTTCTGATAGCAGAGCACATACTTTAGCAGGTAAGCCATTTCTCTGTCTCAATAGTACATTTTTCTCAATATTGTAGTTTATTATTTCTTAATAGGCAACAGCTTATCATTTATAGATTATGTGATAATATGTACCCTACAAATACTATTTGTTAGTAATATTTTCAGAATAATGATATAATTAATGAGATTTTTTTCTATTGATGCATAATTTTGAATACACTACTCTTATGTTTATGGAATCCAGTAAAAATTGAGAATTTCTTACAAGTCAGATACTAAAACAATGTATGTTCTGAAAGATATGTGTAATTTAGAGACGTAAGTTTTCTAAAGTGCCTCATAAATGATTGCATAGAATGAACATGTGTTGGGGAATATTATTTTAAGGTGTGTTACTTTTGTTTATGTTGCATTTGGTTAATTCTATGAAGCTGTGTTACTGTGCCTGTTTAATGCCCCTGATGGTCTAATATAGAACTGAACAGCCAATAGTGAGGCAGGGAAAGGATAGGCAGGGCTGGCAGGATGAGAGAATATATAGAAGGAGAAATCTGGGAGAAGGGAGAAAAGGAGGAGCCAGAGAAGGAGGAGGACATCAGTGGCCAGTTACCCAGCTACATAACAAGCAACAGAGTAAGATTTACAGAAGTAAGAGAATGGGAATAGCCTGGAGGGAAAAGGCAGACAGGATAATTTAAGTTAAGGAAAGATGGCAAGAAACTAAGCCAAGCTAAGTTCCAGCATTCATAAGTAAGAATAAGCGTCCTGTGTGATTTATTTGGGATCTGGGTGGTGCCTCCCCAACAATAACAAAAGCGAACAACAAGCATGAAATTTGAATTAGAATGGTGAGCTTCAGTAGGTTCTAACATTAATTATCTGCATGTTCTTGTGTATGTCAAATAAGCTTTCTGAGCTGAGTGAGCCCATGTAATGCAATGGTGATGGATTAAGGGCTTCTAATATCTGCTTGAAGTACACCTGCTATAAAGAGTCCAGATCAACACTTGACACATTGCTTCAAATAATATTTGCTTTCAATTTCTTAAGGTTGATTACATTTTAGGAAAAATAGGAAATTTCCATGCAGTTTTCAAATGCATAAACAATAAAATTGCCAACATCATTAAAAAAAAAGCTGCTACTATTTTTACATGTTAATTAAACCCCCAAATAAATGCTTATACATGAACAGGAGGAACTTAAGTTTGTGTTTCTTATATAAGTTCACTGTTAAATTTTTAGAACCATTTAAGCTTAGTCATAGGTGGGGAGCATTATTTATTTCAACATTGGTGAGGGACTACACAGCAGATATAAAACAAGTTATTCAAGCTACTAATGTAAGATTAAGTTTCTAATCATTAAAGTACTGAATTCTTTAGTGATGTGTCAGAAGTTATCATATAAAATGATACTTTTGTATTTGAATACAAATTTCTACCTCAAATTTCATTTTATTGTTTCTTTTCAGAAACACTCAACAGATGAAGAAAGTATTACAAAGATTAAGAACTGTAACATGCCAATGCAATATATAACACATCTGTAAGACTTTTGTTTTGGATATAGCATGTATATATTTCCAAACACAAATTGAGTATTCTGAAGAATAATCATTTGCAGTTTATATGCAGTATCCACAGAAGCAGAACATATCCATGTAGTGCAGCCAGAGGAGGGAAAAGTTGATATCTATGTATAAAATGATTTGCAAATTGCATATAGAGAAACATCAGTATTCATACTTTTTGCAAGACAGGAATTCAGTTATTTCCATATTATTACAATTTTGCTGGGGAAAGATACTAACTTTCAAAAGAAAGACTGTTTTTGTAAACTACTGTTTTGTAGATGGTATATTTTGAATTTCCCCAATTATTTCAGTTACTAAAGTCGTTGAGCATCTTGAATCATCTTTATGCTCACCCATTTCCAGGACTTTGTTCTTGATGTCACACATTCCTTGTGAAGCATCTGCCTCCTTAAATTTGAACACATCGTCATACACGTCTTTGAATGAGAAAAGGTTGCACTGCTCCTTGGAAGCATCACACAAGTGGTGAGTGATTTCACCACACCTTTCTTTTCCATCACTGCGCTTTTGTTAGGAATCCAATTTTATCCTTTCTAAACTAAGCTTTCACAACACGATACTATTTTTTTCTCTATTCATGTTCTTTTCACAGTTATAGTTAAACATCTGCTTCTTGGTTGGCAAAATGCCATGCATTTCAAAGTTATTCTCACCCAAAGTAGCATTTTCCATTGCCTGGCTTCTATGCGTTTGTAGAGTTTGAGCAACCTATATCTGCCCATGACAACACAGGAATGGTTTTAGAAATGAAGTAATTGTAACCCATGCTAACAGGCAAAAGAAAAAACAGCAAAGTTATTTGATGTATCAGTTTACTACCAGGTTAAGTTAATAAGAAAATCATAATTTTTGTACTATTCTTCATTTACATTGTGCTTATTTCTCAATATTTGAATAAAGTACACAAATTAACAAATTGCTAAATACTAGGAATCTTCAATAAAGAGCTTATTCACTGGAAGAAATGTGGCTCAGTAATTAAGGCACTGTCCCCAACCTTCACACCTAAGTTAAATTCCAAGATCCATTTGGCAGAAAGAAAGAAACAACTTACAGAACTTTTCCTCTGACCTCCATCCCCCCAACATACACCTTATATAAATGTAACAAAATTATGAAAAATGTCTTTTCATGGTTTTTATGTATTCTGTATTTGACATCCTAATATTAACAAATTCAAATATAAAAATTGCCAGGATCTTGCTTAATTTATTAAAAATGACAGCATATGGTTAATTAAAGTAATTTTACTAAGTAAAAAAATAGTAGCTTATTTACTGTGGTGTACAGGGAAGCTTCCTGGAACAAGCAACATTGTGGAACTTTAAAAAACAGAGATATTAGGGACAATGGAAATGAAAGATTCTAACCAGCAGACAAAGGAAATTCCCCAGATGTTGATGAATGTGGTATCTGCAGCATGTTATTAAGCATGAAATACATATTTGTTCCTTGGATATGTCTATTAAATGTTTAGAAAATGCTAATTCCCCCAAGAGACTGCATTTTGTGTAAGTGTTTTGTCACCAAAGATTCTCCTGATTGTCACTGGATCTCTTGCATTATTTAACAGTTATGCCTTCATCCCTACAGTAGAGACTAGTTAGCTTTGATTACAATCATATTCATTTGGTCAGCAGAAGTCAGTTCTATTGAGACAAGCAGTGATATCACTTGTCATTATTGTGAAGCTCACTACACAGTCCCTCTGAGCAGAAGACTTGACTAATTCAGAATGAAAAAGACTGTCTAATTTTTTTATCATTGGTTATGTTTATTCCACAGACTCATTCATCATTGAACTTTAAATGGAAAAAAATTCACATTCTAATACCAGCAAATATTTTTATTTTCTAGGTCTGTACATCATTTATCAAGTTATTTCCTTCTTCTTCTGGATTATTATGTATCCATAAAGTGTGTGCTGTTTAAAAAAACTTTTCCTAAGTTTCCATAGTCAGAGTTTGTAGTCCATGAGACTATAATTAACAACAAACAGTGTTAAGACTAAACTATGGCCTCCTAAAATTCTGAAATGAAAATGGCACTTTAGCTATCACTGTGGGCCGAATATATGTTCGTGGGTGTAGACGTGATTTAATGATTAGCTTCACTCAACATATTGAATCAAGCCTAAACATTTTTTTTTAATGAAGAAAATTAGTCAAGGGGCAGGTCCACATATTTTACAGTTAATATTAACTTCTTATGAGGTTTAATTTTAATGTAGTATGTGCTTCACCAATATGATTGGTAGCTCTTGTAGGTTATGCAACAGTGTATCATATTAATAAACTATGATATACTTAGTAGTGGTTGGTCAAGAAGGTTGTCTGTCATGTATTTGGTGTAGTCATTTTCAAACAGTTTTTCCAAAGAACATTTGGCAATATTAAATGCTTCTAGCAGGCTGAAAATAACTGACAGTTTCTTTTATTTAACCTCTTTGCTAAAGTTTGTGACAGTCTAATGTTAGACTGCCAGTTGAGGCTCTTTTTATATGGTTGTTTTAATTCATATTTCCGTAATTAATCGTTGTTGGAAAACTTTCCCACATGGTTATTTGTCCAATTAATAGGCTTTCCACAAAGATCTAGAGGATTTCTATTGGCAACTATCTTTATAGAATAAAAGAAAGCAGGGGGAGCTATATAATGACAATTATTTCTATTAATCATTTATCAATGAAAACAAAGAAAATGTTCATTTCTAAAAAAATATATGTATTCATCAGAAAGATGACTGGCAGGATTTAAGAGATGTAGAGGAACTCCTGTAACTTCAGCAGTATCTGAAATTAATTAAAATAGAGTAAGGACATTCAAGGTTGAAAACATAAGGAACAATCTTACTTAATGCCACCTACTTTAACAAGAAAATGTGAGCAGCTGATTTTTAACATGAAGTTTAAAATCAAGTAAAGACAGAAGCACTACTAAGGACTGGACATAAAGCATATGGCCATGTTCATAGTTTTCCCATTATCTAAGCAATCTGTAAACCACTACTTTCCTGAAAGTGAACTATTACTTTAATTTTGCTCAACATCTGTGATTTTTGCATTAGCGAATAACCTGGCAGTAAAAAGAACAATGGTGTATACCAGGGGTGCTGTATGGCTCTTTTATTTTCTCACATAGCATATTTAAAATAAAGCAAGAAGATTGTGCTTTTATTAATGGGACAGACTGACAGTGGAGTGTTCATGGTTCTCATCTTTTCTTCTGTTATTTCCAAG